>JAOSLQ010005179.1:0-20237 GCA_025629905.1 Lorius lory | reverse complement strand
GAGGGAGCCAAGGTCTCCATCCCCTGAGGCGGTGAGCAGGGGATGGGGGTTCCCAGGTCCTGCTGCCAGCATGGGGAGGGTCAAAGGGATGAGTTGATCAATCCGGGTGGGAATTACTGCCCATGAGCCCCCACTGCTGCTCCTCACCCCCTCAGGAACTCCAGTCAAGGGAAGGGGGGCCAGGACTGGGAGCCTGTGCAGCATCCATACATCCCGGGCGCTCCGTGGCTCCCAGCCGTTATCCAGCCAGAACCGCCTGCCCTGACAGCACCTGGAATGGGGCGAAGCCACAGCCCCAGCTTCCTTTCTGGAAGGGGAGAGCGGAGGAGCAGTGGAGGCCTTGGGAGAGCCCAGGCCCTGCTCACACCCGCCCGGCCCCAGAGCCCAGGGACCACATCCAAGGGGTCCCAAAGCGTCCTGCGAAGCCGCTGCTCTCCAGGGCCGGAGCACGAAGGGAAGCAGCGAAGGGGCTGGGAGGGATCCGGAGCCAGGGGCAAGCACAAGGGACAGGGGAGGTGGAGAAGCGGGAGCTGGAAGGGGTTTGCTTCTGCAAGCGGCTGCCTGGGCTCGAGTGACCCCCGGGAAGGGAAGCGACCGGACAGGAATCCACAGAATCCCTTTTGAACGCTCACCTCAGGTCAGTTTAATGTGAAAGAACGAGGCTTTGCTCAACAGATCCAAGCTTCAAACCCTGAACACTGCACAGAAACCTCCCTTCTCCTGCTCTGCACCAACGCCCTTCCGGAGCTGCTCCTCCTGGATCCAGATCCACTCCGTTTCCTACCTGCCAGCCTGCCCTCACCCACCCTCCCTGCCCGCAGCCAGGCAGGGATGCGCTTCCAACGGCGGGGGCTCTGCAGCAGAGCCGCCTCGCCGCCGGCCAGGCCCCATCCCTACGGGAACAGGCAGCACCATCACTCATCCTTCCCTCAAAGCTTCATCACAAGCTGGAAAACCCCCTCCGCTTCCAGGAAAAGCCCACGTGCCCGCGGCTCCCTTGGATTTCACACGGTAACCGGCAGCCGGAGAAGCCCAAGTTGCCCACAGGAGGTGAAAGATGTCCCCAAAACGCACGTGGGATGCCAGGGAGCGGATGCTGGCTTAGCCGAGCCCACCCTGGACACCCAGCACTCGGCTCCTGAGCAACAAGGGCTGATTCCAGAGCTGGGCACAAGGGAACGTGCCAGGGGCTCTGCAGGACGTGATGCTGGTACCAGGGGGGTCTGGCTACCCGCAGGCTCTCAATCACCCCCTTTTCCTTGAACATCCAGGCCCTGCAGATTCCCGGAGGATGGGAGGTGATTCCTGTGCTCTGAACCAGAGCGATTCCCGAGGGATTCCTGCAGCCCCGGCTGCCTGCACCCAGCCTCAAGCCAGGAAGAGGCTGCACCGAGGGGCAGCGCTTCTCCCACCTCGCTCCCTGCTCTTACTCAGAGGTTACACATCCTGCTTGGGGCTGGGCCAGGGCAGGGCTGAATTACTGAAGGAAAAGGGGCTGTGATTGGTGCAACACCCGGAGGCCTCCGAGCTAATCCTGGATATTTGCGTGTCACCTTGGGAGAGGGATGGATCCCAGCCAGCCGCGCCACGCAACGGGGCCTGCCACCGAGGCGGTTGCTAAAGCAGCAGACGCAGGGAGGCCAAGGAGCTGCGGCAAACAACAGCAAACTCTGGGAAGAAAGAGGTGGGGAAAGAGAAGAACAACGAAACCAACCCCGTCCTCGAGGGAAGGAGCAGGCTCCCGATGGTACCCGAGCTGCCGGAGCCCCCCTGCACAGCACAAGGCTCCGGGCGGGCGGCAGCAGCCGGCTCGGCTCCTGCCCTCCGCGGGAGATGGACGGGGTTCGGACATGGAACATAAATAAAAAAGAAAGGACTTACAAAATGGTCACCCGGTGACAGCACGGATGCGGCCGGGGCGGGGCCGCCCCCGGTGAGCGCCCTCCTCCCCCCCAATGACAATAAATAAATAGGATCCACGGCCCCGGCCCTCACTGCCCCTTCCTGCCCTTGTCGGCAGCGTCGGCGGCGGGGCCGTCGTGCTCGCGGCGCGGGGGCATGCGCTCGTTGATGCGGTCCAGCCCGCGCGCCTCCTCGAAGCTGCGGATCCTGTGCTGCGGCGAGAAGCCCCGGATGGCTGCGGGGAGAGGGAGAGCCGGCCTGAGCCCCGGCCGGCGCGCACAGCACCCGCGGGACCTGGAGCACGGGGCTGGGCACCGGACGCGGGCCCTCGGCAACGCGCGCTCACGGAACGGCTGCGCTCCGGTGGGGTTTGTCCGTGGGCACCTTTGCGCAGGTGCCGGCCCTGCTGAGACGGGGCCTCAGCCCGGTTTGGGTTGAAGAGAGCCTGAAGCTGCTCCAGCCCCAACCCCGGGACCCCTTCCACTGGAGCAGGGTGCTCCGAGCCCCTGTGTCCTTGAGCACTGCCAGGGACGGGGCAGCCCCAGCTCCTCTGGGCACCCTGCTCTGCTCCCTGCTGCTTTCACAGAGCTCAGTAGAACCTGAGGCCCAGACACGTGCTCCATGTCCCCAGACACCCACACCTCAGGCAACCTTCAAAGCTGAAAAACACAGCACTGAAAAGGCAAACCCAAACCAACACAAGAGACAGCCCCACAAGGCTCCAACTCCAACACAGAGCACACAGTGCAACACCAGGAGAGGGGAGCAGCCAGTGCCGGGATCAAACACAGGCACACAGGCAGGCTCCCGAGGGACGGAACCCAGCACGGGCAGGCAGGTCCCTGCTCATCACTGCAGGGCTGAGGACGTCACCCCTGCGGTGATGATATGGACCAAATGCTGACCTCCTTTGCATTACAGAAGGAAGGGCTTTGGGCCAAGTCCTTTTACAATGATTTGGCTGCTTTACAAACAAACTTCCCCTGGTAATCGAAGCTCTCTACGCTGATGTACGGCCCCATTCATCAGTAGCTGAATGGGGGCATCAAGGAGAAAACCTCCCCAGACCTCATTTCTACATCAACTACAGGGAGAAAACTGCTTCTCCACACCGGGGCCACCTTGTCCCACCTGTGGCAAAGGCAAGGATCACAGCAGAGCCGTGCAAGCCCCTATTTCCCAGCTGATTTTGACCACCTCGAGTCTCCAGGGGATGAACTCAGCCATGAGGCAGCCGGGACCAGATTTGCAGGAGCCCAACTCCAACGTTGAGGCCTCAGAGCTCCAAGTGCTCTCCGAATGCAGGGACTGCACTAAGGAACAGCCTCAGGAAGGCTCCGACAGACTGGAACCAACCCAGGGTGCACGTCCCGCTGCCCAGCCGGGGCCCGTCCTCCCCCCTTCTGGTGATGCAAGAGTGAAAAAGCTTCCCTGGGGCTGGGGAACCTCTTTAGGGTGAGCACAGGCACACACAGAGATGATCTGAGCCTCTCGGCGGGTTCTAGCCATACCTTCCCGTGCCTCTACCGCTTCTACTGTGGCTGCAAGACAGAAGAACAGTGGCATGCAAAAATGAAGACCGAAACCCCCAGTGAGAGTGAGTGATCCCCATGGCCACGCAGAGCCCGCAGCCCCCCAGCCCCGGGACACGACCACGATCCAAACCAACCGGCAAGAGGGGGGAAAGGGGACAGGAGCTGGAGAGGAAGGGGGAAAGGGGACTCCCTGGGGTGAGCAGTGGCACAGGGGAGTCTCCTTCCCTCGCTGCACTGGGCAGAACTCCAATGGAGAGGAGCAGAGAAGCAGCAGAGAGATGGGATCGTGGCTGCATGCACTGGAGGGCTCGGGGGAGCAGGTATCCCATGGGAAGGACAGCGGGGCTCCATCTGCATTTACACATCTGCCACTGCATCTGCCACAGCTGCTCTGGGCACCCTGTGCCAGCACCTCAGCACCCTCCCAGGGCAGAGCTTCTGCCTCAGAGCTCAGCTCAGTCTCCCCTCGGGCAGGTTCAAGCCATTCCCCTTGGCCTGGCCCTTCACCCCTTGTCCAAAGCCCTTCCTTTAGGCACTCTGAGGGATTCTCCCCTCTCATGTGGCAACGAGCTCCGAGCAAAGCCCCAGCCACCAGAGCCACGTAAGGGAAGTGACCCTGAGGGCCACGGGGACATCTGGAGCAGTGGGGAAGAGGCAGCCTGCCCTCTGGCAGGGCAGGGAGCAGCAGGGACCCTGCTCCCAGCGCCTGGGGTTAGGGCAGAGAAGGAGATGGGCTCGGGCTTGGAATCCAGGCTGGCTTCAGCTCCACCTCCCAAAAGTGTTACCAAGCAACGAGGCCCCTAAAGCTGAGCAACATCGCCCTTCCTAAGCCTGCTGCAGCTCAGGCAAGCTCTGCCAGACCCTGCCCCAGCAGCTGGGAGGGGAGAGGCCCTTCCTGAGAGCAGATCCCCCAACCTTCAGCCTCCAAACGCCACAGAGCTTGACTCTGGGCACAGCACAAAGAGCACCGTGGCCTCGAGAGGCACTGGAGGAGGAACGGGGCTGGGGCTGAACACCTTGGCTCTGCTCAGCCCCTTCTGCCAAGCTGTGCTGTGAAAGGCTCAGGGAGGGCAGGGCCCTGCCTCTGCTCCCTGCAGCCCTGGCTCTCCCCTCTAAGGGTGCCTGAGACGGGGCAGCCCCCTCCTCAGGCTGCCAGCACGGGCGCTGATGGAGCTGCGGGAAGGGGCCACGACAGGGGCAGAAGCAGGAGGAGGGAGGGCAGGAGCAGCGCGGTGCTGCCGAGGCGGCTCAGGGAGGGCAGCAGCAGATCCCCAGCTTCCCTGTGCTGGGACATGCACGGGGGGATGCGTACATCTGGATCTTTACTGCAGGGAGCCCCATAGGAGAGCCCCCAGTGCAGGAAGGGGCAGGGGAGCATCACGGCAGGACCTGCTGCGGGCGCTGACAGGGCAGGGCTGCTCCATCCCTGCCGGGGCACACAGCCCTGGGGCGGCTGTAACAAAGGAGGAACCGGGAGCTCGGGAGCAGGCAGCACCGGGGCCGTCCCTCACTTGGCTCACTCCAGGCAACGGCAGCCCCAGCTCCAGCGCCCTCCTGAGCCCGCAGGAAATCCCGGTGCTGAGCAGGGAGCAGGCTGGTGAGGAGCCAGCGCTCAAAGGCTGGCGGCAGGAAAGGATCCAGGCGCTCGGTTCCAGGATTCCCTCTGGGGACACGCGTTGGGAGAACTCATTCCCTACCAGCAGCCAACCTCCTGCCCTGCGAGCTTCAAGCACGCAGCTCAGCGCCGCGCTCAGCACCCCAACGGGGCACAGCAGGGGCTGCTCAGGGAAGGGAGCAAGGGTTTGCCAGCAAGCACAGAAAGGAAACCTCCGAAGCCAGGGGGCTAAGAGAAATCTGAGACATAAAGGCCTGGAAGAACCTCCTTCCTTCCTGCCTGCCTGCCTTCCCTTCACTCCATCTAAGCTTCCCCATTCATGGCTTCATAGGGTCAAAACCGGAGGGGTTTTGCTGGATGATCAAGCAAGCAGGTGTGGTTACGATGATGTCCACAGGTGAGCCATCACACAGCAGCAGAGGGGTGCAGCAGAGGATGCTCACCATGCAGCACAGAAGGGAAATAAGGCAGAAAGCTTCTTGCAGAGACATACGCCAAAGCAGTCCACATGCTTTAGGCAGGGTGCTGTTTGTTGTCTTTCCTCCCCTCGAGGGTATACGGGGACACCTTGGAAGGCTCTCACATCCCCACCTACATCCTGCTATTTCCTGCTTCTGAATCCTTCCTCCCGTGGGCCTGAACCAGCTCGCTTGTCCCCGAAGGATGCCTGGGACCTGACTGAATGGTTCTGGGGGCAGCTGAGGGCCAGCACCGGAGTGCAGAGGGGAGGGGGGCTCATACTCACCGGTCTGGAGGGTCTGCCTGCCCCCCGAGAGCACCCCCAGGGGCAGTGTCCCTGTGGGAGTCAGGCCCTTGAGGGTCAGCACGCTCTCGCTCTCCTCTCTGCAAGGAAGAGGCAATACAACCGGTCAGAGAGGTTAACACGGGGCTCCCCCAGGTCCATGCAGGACTGCTGGTGCTGAGCAGTGGAGTCTGCCCTGTGCTGACCATGGGCAGCGCGCATCTGATCTGCTGGGCACCAAGCACAACCCTGGCCTCATAAATATGGGGCCTCTGCTTACTCAGCTGTGATGCATCGGAGCTACAGCACAGCAAATGCATCCTGAAAGGGTTAAATACACCCAATTATCATGGAATGGGTTGGGCTGGAAGGGACCTGAAAGCTCACGCAGTGCCAACCCCCGGACCCTGAAGCAAAGGGCTCATGAGGCTTGTCCCCAGCAGGACTCTGCCTGCCTGGTGCACCCGGACCCACAGCCCCTGGTACCCAGAGCCCAGCGGAACCTCAGGCCTCCGAAGCTGCCTCCTTACCGAAGAACCGAGAAGACACGTGCCATCTTCCCAATGGCTCTAATCTTGTTCCTGATGATCTCTTTACGGACCGTTGTCCCGCCTTAGGGAGAGAAGAGAAACAGACACCAGCACGTGTAAGGCTTTCCTGCTTCCCAGGCACAGCTCACGTCACTATGAAGCACCTGCCTGCCTCCAGGGAAAGAACTCATGGGTTACAGATTCACAGCTACACTCTGGAGAGAAGGGTGCTGAGAGGATGGCGGTGAGGAGGGCAACAGCAACGAGATGACACACGGAGCGAGAGGCCCTGAGAGAGCAGAACCACCACAGGGAGCGCATCGGGGAGGCCTGGGCTGCTCACACGGCACAGGATGGGACACGAATGACTCAGGCACGTGGACACGGCTCGGCCAGGCAGCACACGGCAGAGGCTGGGCGCTGATGGGCACGGGGCTGTGCTGGCCGCGGCAGCAGCCTCACGCAAGCATCAGCGCGGGCATCCGAGGCCCTGGCACAGACACAGGGAGGGCTGCGAGCTCCCCTGCCCGCCCTGAGCACCAGAGGGGAGGAGCAGCATGGAGGGGAACTGAAAACACAGGAGCCTGAGTGAGAAAGGGGGAAACGAACACATCTCCTCTCGGCTGAGACTCCTCACATGGCCCGAGGACACAGGAGGAGAGGACAAGCCGCACCGGAGGCCTCACATGCACCGATGGCTCAGCCATGCACTAAGTGGCTGCATTCAGAAGTCAGGTAGAAACGTGAGCCCGTTTCTGGAGTTCCTGGAGGAACGCAGAAGGGTTAGAACCACGTGGCACTCATGTTAAAACTGAAAGGGATGAAGAGGCTGCCCAACTAGTCAGCTATTCCAATCCACTCCGAGGAATCTGGTGGCACAGGCAGTGAAAATTAAGCTGGTAGCAAATTCTAGCTGGGTACCTTTCTGATAGCTTGAAATGTAGTGATCTTCAGGGAGAGGAGACACCAAGAAACAAGGAGATGAAGACAGAGATAGAAGAAACAAATTTAATTTGCATGGGAGGGAGAAAGGAAACAGAAACCAAACCAAAACCAAACATGAAATGCAATGGGAGAAGCGGGTTAAAGGCTCGGCTGTGGAGCGGGCGCATGCTCCCGGCCCCGCTCCTCGCTGCGTGCCCCACGTCTGTGCCAGAGCTGCCTCTAGGCCAGCACCTCCTCTCCTCGAGTCACCCCCGACAGGGAAGCTCCAGCTCAACAACTGCTTTGTCCCTTTCCATGCAGAGCTTAAAGCCAGGCCCCAAAACCACGTTCTGCTTCCTACGGGGGGGGACAGGAGAAACCGCTCTGCAGAGGAGTTCACTGCAACAGAGGAGAGCAGCGGGGAGATATTTTGGTGCAGAGAATTTTGGGTCGGGAGGGAAAAGCAAGCACTTGGGAAGCAGGAACCACTCTGAGAGGAGCTGCAAGAAGCGTCTGACGCAGTGAATGGGATTTCATTGCTGGGACTCAACAGCAACGGAGGGAAAAAATAGAAACGGTTCCTACCCAAAACCACACCAGGGTGGGCCAAGAAGGAAGGGGAGAGCCCGGCTGGGCAGCCAGCCCCCAACCACGAGAGCAGCATCACACCCCTTCACCCCCCGCCCGCCACCAGCTCGGGTTGAGAGCGGTTTTTACCTTCCAATGTCTCATCACCATCCGAAATCAGCTCGTCATCGGAGCAGATGTTGAGGATGTTCACCAGCATCTCCGTGACTGCAAGAACACACACAGGGGGGTTAGAGGGGCAGCAGGGGTGCTCTAGAGGATGAGCTGGACAAGGAATGGTTTCAAGGTCATTTACACCCTGCAAGCGGAAGCCCAAAGCCCCTTTTGGCTGCGCACTGCTGGCACCCGCAGCAGCACCCGGAGCAAACCCCACACCTGGTGCCAAGGAGGGGGATGCAGTGCGAGCAGTTCCTCCTGCAGAACAGCCGGGGCTGGTGCAGGCTCCCACCTCCCCACAGGGACCCCAGAGCCGGGCTCCGGGGCATCAGATCCGAGCGGGTTCCTCGAAGTCAAACCACGTCAGCGCTCGGAGTCGCCCTCCGAGCACACAGCAATGGGGTGGGACTGAAACCCACCGGGAGATGTAAAATCCCTTCTGCCCAAAGCTGAGGCAATGGCTTGGCCCGATTCTGAGCTGCCTCGCCTGCTCCAGGATGAACCAAGCCTTTAAACTGGAGGAAGGCTTCCTTTTTGGTGGGCCCCCAGCCAACAGGAGATTTTCCTTCCTCTGGTGCAAACCCCGAGCAAGAGAAGTGCCTTCAAATTCCAAGCTGGGGCCACGCCACCCCCGTGCAGCTCCATCACCAATGCAGAAACAGCAAGAAACGGTCATTTTCCTGCTAAAACCTTCCTAAAACTGGTCTCAACATTGATTCTCACAAGGGCTTTACCCAGTAACGTGCAGATCTCCTTGAACCCAAAGTGCTTTCCAGGGCTGTTTGGTAATGAAGGAGTTACAACACTCCCAGCACAGTTAACAGCCTGTGGGGCAGGTTTCTACTGCTATGAGCAGCCACTGGGAAATCCAAATCTCTCTTACCCTTTTCCCCTACAAAAGGCAAAGACCATGTGAAGACATCCATGAAGTTCGGAAGCCAGTAGGGGTGAGGGGAGCAGTTGAACTGCCTGATGTTCATGACGTTGTTTTCATACTTCAGTACAGCAGCTAGGAGAGAAGAGAACAACAGCGTCTGTGGGCACCGCCACCGCTAATGCAACTCCATCAGCAACAAGACCCATGCAGAACCAAAGAGCTCTCCACAATGAGAGGGCTGGAGTTCACCCATTCTGCTCTTTCACTGAAGCTTCCGATACTGAAGGTCAAAATAACAAAGCTGTTCACGTGTGGGCAAAGCGGAAGCAACGAGCACAAAGGCAAGATCCAAAATGAAGGGTAAAAATACCCCACAGCTGAGGAAAGCTCCCCATCACACTCGTACGGTTTGAAGGGCACCGTTACAAGTTAAAAGCTTGCCCATAGCAGCAGCTCCTCTTTTCTGGCAGCATCCATCAGCAGCGCTCAGCTGGCACAGGATGGGAAGGGAAGCATTATTCCAGGCTTGGTAACTCGACAAGCTAATTGCCACAGTAACACATTGAGCCTGGGAGCCGGAGCACCCGGCCACTTCCAGCTCCCCTGCTGCCATCAGGCGAGCACAGGAAGCTCCTTTCCATTTCATTCCATGCACAAGAATGCAACCAGAGGAGAGGGCAGATGGGCAAGGCGAGGGAGCAGGGAGAGGGCTCTCTAAGCAGGTCAGGCCAGCCCTGGCAGCCTTACCCTTGTTGTTATAGACATCTAGGTAGTTCGGTGCAGAGAAGATGGTGATTAACGATGGAAAGCCCGTTGTCTGGCTCTTCCTGTACATTCGGTACCTGCAAAACAGGTCAGCTGTTCAGCACGGAGCTCGCGCTCGGTGTGCAGGCTCAGCTCCCGGGCCGCAGCACTCACCCGGCATCCTGCGCCTCGTGGGCTCGGATCACGGATAACAAACTATTGTTCTGCAGGAACTCACAGACTGCAGGGTAACTGCAACACAGAAACCAGGCACACGTGAGCGCAGGGGAGCTCACAGCAGGGTAATGAACAGGCACAGCACACGGCAGCGGTCCTGCTTTCAGGGTGTCCCCAGGCCGGGGCAGCGGGTGTTACCTCACTGAACCCTGAATTGCAAAGCGTTCTGTTAACCAGACCCCTGGTGCCAAATCCTCCCTTCTCAAGTGGTCTGTCAGCAGAAACACTTCTCTTTTAGACACGAAAGGATTATTTCCTAGAGCTCCTGGTACCATCCAATGCCTGAAAACCACTCCAAAGGCTCCCTGCCAGCTCGAGCAGCGTCTCCGCTGCCCGACAGCACAATTTCATAAAGCAGCATTATCCAAAGAGCTCAATATTCCAGGAGGAGAACAAACAAACAGGGATCTGTGCATTAGAGCCAAGGGGAGGCTATGTCAGAGCTAGGCACGCTGCAGTGTGCTCTGGGTGGCAATTCATCTCCTCATACCCCTCAGTGTAAGGGCAGAAGAAAAGCTCTAGTCCCTCCGAGCACCCTAAGGAGCCCAGGGCAGGGGACTTGGAGCTAAACGGCCTCTGAAGTCCCTTCCAACCCAAGGCACCCCCAGTGCTCACCTGTAGAAATAGGAGCAGCCTCGAACAGTGTTGTGGGCAAAATGCTCCAGCGTCTTCTCATTGCCGTAGTCCTCGGATGGGTCGGACCAGAGCAGGTCACACATGGGACCAAAGGCTGGAGGCTCCTTAAACCTGTCTAACTGGAGAACACACCCAGCATCAGGACAGTGCTGCTGGCAGCTGCAGCCCTGCACATCCCCTGCGGGCCCGGAGCTCCGCACAGGCACCAAGGGAGCCGTGACCCACAGCATTCACCACGGGAAAGGCCCATGGAGGTTACTTACTTTCCTAATGTCATCTAGGCATGTGATTTCTGGAGACAGTCCTCCGTGGACACACAGAAACTGCTGGTTTAAGAGGGCAGCAAGAGGAAGACAGTCAAACGTATCCATACACGCATCATACACTCGCTCCGAGTACTTGATTCGACCTGGAAAGATGGGGAGCGGGGGGAGGAGAAGAGGGAAGAACTGGATTCATGTGCTCATTTACACCTGCACTGGGGTTACTGTAAGAGGCCGGGCAGGGGGCTCATTCCCAGCCCGGCACCATCACTGCCTTCAAGAGCATGTAAATGCTGCAGGAAACGATCCTTAACTCAACCAAAGGAAACGACTCTCCCTCGTGCAGGCACAGAGGAAGGAATCCTTTATTTGCTCCCAGTTGTAGTCACTGGTCCCAGCTGCACAAGCTCGAGCTGAAAGTCACTTGGCAGTAACTGTATGCTGCTGGGGCTGGAAGTCAGGGAGGGGCGCAACCGCCTCAGCACGAGATGTGCTCACACTTCCTCCATCCACACTCGCTCTTTGTAACCTAAAGGCCACCCCAACCCATGTTTGTCCTTTACAGGACAAGTAGTGGGGGGGGGTTCTTTAGCAGAGGCTGAAAGAGGCCTGTGTATGCAGGGGAAAAGGCATGACAGGTTTCTACAGCTCCAGAGCTCACCAACAGCACCCAGAGCAGGCACGAAAACACACACTGAACACAGTTCAGTCCTTCCTCCCTTGCTCGATACTCACATTCCTGCTTAAAGGTGAAGTATTCTGTGAGGTGCCTGCACTCATGGTTCCCTCGGAGGAGGAACAGCGTTTTGGGGTGGTTTATCTTTAAACTCCATAAATAGAGCACGCACTGCAAGGGAGACAAGAAGGAGATGGCATGAGATAACCCCTTCCCGGGGCTCCGCACGCTGCTCTGGGACGGCACCCAACAAACTGAATTCAGAGCAGGACCCGGAGAGAAACCCAGCTCCATAATGGGCAGCAGATCCGCTCTTGGCCACCCCGGCGCTGGGGGAAACCACACCGAGCACTTCTCTATATTAGGCCTGGGCTGGAGAAGTGACAAATGAGGTGGAGTTCAAGGGAACCCGGCTCCGGGCTGGGGGGGCAGCTGCTGCTCCCAGCACAAACCAGAGCAGAGCAGGCATGCGCGGAGCAGAGCCAGCTGTGCAGGACCTGCGAGCCAGATGTTGCGCTGCAATGCAGGGCAGCAAACAGCTCCTCAGACATCCCAGCAAGGGCGAGAAACAGCAGGAAAGCTCAAGCTGCTCCTCCCGCCGACCCCCCTCGGTTTTCTGCTCACGCTACAGTCAGGTGAAGCTCAAGTGCAAAACAGGAAAAGCCCAGCCAAGAAACAAGCTCGGTAAAGCCTGGCAGAGGGTTCCCACATCCCCTGTGTGAGCAGGGCACCTGAAGATCAGATCGGAGGAGGCAGAGCCCTCAGTCAACCTGAAACACCCGCTGGTACCAGAGTGCCAGGAATACGCTGTGCTGGCTTCCCGGGATAGGAGGGAAGGGCTGGAAAACGTGCGTGCTCCCCCTCTGCGCTAAACTTTGTCGAGCTGACAGCTACCTCAGCTGGTATCTAGCATCGGGAACCGTTATCCCATCTCCCGTGTTGATGCGAGTGCTGGAAGGACAACCCATAATGGCAGCAAGCTTGAAGATCTGGATTAAAGTCTCTAAGAGGAGCTTACCCTGTAGGCTGCCAGGCTACAGAACCAGCACACTGCAGAATGGGAGCCATGAAGTCTGTCAACAGCCTCACCCTGAACCCATCGCTGATGGGATGCACACATCTGGAACCAGCTGCTGGGGCACGGAAACAGCCCCCATAACAAAGCAAAGCACGTTCAAGGTAAGTTTCTAGTACAGAGACCTTAAATGGGGTGTTTAAACACGGAACCTGCAAGGTAAGCTCTGCATGAGTCATTCCAGCCACGTGCAGGGATCCCTAAATCCCCAAGGAGCTGTAAAGCACCGGTCTGTGCCGAACTCAGAACCCAGAAAGCTGAGAAAGCCTTGACTGCAAACCCTGAATTCCAAAGCAGAACAAGCCAGGGCCAGGGAATTTAAGCTGTGGTTAAAGTCATGTTCTATTGCATCTGCTCACAGGAGAAATGTTCCCAACAAACCCATTTGTCATCATTTGGTGATTTAAAAGCTTCAGCCTCCTGTTTGCCACCTGAATGTGGTCCTGGGCCAGCTGAGAACTGCAATGGGGAGGTCACTGTAAGTGACTCGAACGACTGGGTAGGGCCTGGAGGAAGCAGCCAGCCCCGGGTCAAAGCAAAGCAAGGAGGAGATGAGCACAGAGGAGGGTTTGGGCTGTGCAGAGCCACGGAAGGGCAGCAGCTTACAAGGAGAGATCCAAAACCACACTGCAAGTGAGAGTGAAATCACAGAACGCTTGGAAGGGACCTTAAAGATCACCCAGTTCCACCTTGCCAATGGGAGTGAAGGGAGCCTCTGGGCTGCAACAAGCGGCACGGTTTGCCTCAACACCTCCTTGGTCCCCAGTTCTGCATCTTGTTTCCTGACTGCCTGCATCAGGATGCAATTATCCAATTACCTCCTACCTCATGGAGTGAAAAGGGCAAGAGCAGCAGCAGCTCTGGGCAGGCAGTCCCTGATACCCCCCCGCACACCAGGGTGCAGTGATTTAGCCTGCAGAGCAGAGCAGAGACCTCAGGCAGAAGTTCTTCCCGGGGTGATTCACGAAGGCCTGACCATGCTGGTGCTCTTCACCCTCCCAGGGAAGCACAGGGAAGCCTGGATGCCTTCCCGTCACCTGAGCCTCTGGGATAAAGCAGGCAAAATCCCAGGCCCAGAATTCCCAGACGGGAGCCATCTCTGCAGCTCAGAGGCTGCTGCAGCTCCGCATTTTACACAAGTCTTGGAATATCTTCACGTATAAAGCAAATTCACCCATATACACCATTAACTCTCCCCTTGCAGTGACCCAATGCCAGCAGCAAAGCTGTTGTCTCCCTCTAGAAACCAGCTTCTGCACATCCAGGTGGGAATGGCTCCCAGCACACGGCTGCACGTTGCAGTAGGTGGGAAGAGGCACACGTCAATAGGAAGAGCAGAATCAAGCCTTGGAGGTTCTGCTTCATCAGTGACAGTTGGAGCAGCCCCCGCACACGACTCCTGAGGGATCAATGGCTTTTCCCTCCGCACGTGGATGGTTCATGAGGAGGAGAACAGAGAAACAGAACCTTGGAACGGTTTGGGTTGGAAGGGAGCTTAAAGCTCCTCCAGCTGCAAGCCCTGCCACGGGCAGGGACCCCTTCCACTGGAGCAGGGTGCTCCAACGGCTCCGTGGTGCCCCAGAGCTGGACCCAGCACTGACTGCAGGGTAAGGGCAGGGAGTGGGAGCAGCACTTCCCCAGCCACTGCAGTGCAGACCCAGGGTCCAGCAGCTCCCGTCTCAAGGATTCTGTTAACACCGAAGCCCAGCAGGGCTGCTGGGCTCCAAGCTAATCTCTCTTGCAGGTCCGTGCACTTGAACCGCACAAGCCAATCCCCTCGAGCAGCAGCCAGATGTCTGCTCTTCCCCTTCCTCCCCAGGGGTTATCTTCAGCACCACCAGAGCCCCAGAGCACAACCCCACCTCCGGCATCCGGCCCCGCTCCCGGCACTCCATGGCTCACCCTCGGTGTGTGGGAGCACAGGGCTGGGAGCGGGGCAGGAGGCTGCTGAGGCACAAGCTGCCTGCAGCACCCCCCTAGAGCCCCTGCAGAACCCTTTGGAGAAGCACTCTGAGACCCAAGAGCTGGGCTATTCCTGCACTGGAGCGTGCAGCCTCCCTCTCCCAAGAGCAAGCACGTCCTCTGTTATCCCAGGCCGCTCTTCCCACCTTAAATGCCCCCGTGACGCCAATCCCACTGGGATGAGACCTCCTCTTCCAGCAGGCTCTGCCTCTGCTGCAGCAGAGCCCTGCGCTGTGCAGCAGCTGCTTGCCAACCCCCTGCTCTGCCCTCTGAGACCCCCACCTCCCAGTGCTTCCCAGGCCTTGCCTGGTGCATCCTGCACTGCTGAGGCACCACCAGCTGCTGCCAGTGCCCCTGGGACACGGGGCTGGCACACGGGCACGGCGGGGCCAGGCTCACAGCCAAATGCCTCAGCACCACACTGGTGGGTCCAACAGCATCTCCTGCTCCTGCCCCAGCTCTGGCTGCACGAGGCTGCTGCTCTCAGGGGCAGGGGAGCAGTGACTCCCAGCTCTGGTGCCTTCTCCCAGGCTGAATCCTGCAAGTTTGCAGCATTTCCTTCCCATTCCCATCAGCTCTGCCTCGCTCCCCTGACTGACAGCTACAAGGGATACTAGAACCCCAGTTTAGAAGGCAGAGTTGCCATTTACTAATGCTCACCAGTGCCATTTAACTCTGTCACTGGGTGAGGATCCCATCTCAGCCGCGACAGAATCATGGAATGGGCTGGCAGGGACCTTGAAGCTCATCCAGTTCCGCCCCCCTGGGGTTAGTTCAGTGCGAGCACCCCCAGGCTCACCTCTATACTGAAGTAGCCTCTGTCCACGTAGTCCCCCAGGAAGAGGTAGCGGGTGTTGTTGGGTGATCCCCCGACTTCAAACAGCTTCATCAGGTCAAAGAACTGGCCGTGAATGTCGCCGCACACTGGGGAGGGAGGAGAGCAGAGAAGGGCCAGAATTACACAGCGAGCAAAGAAAGGGTGGCAGGGCAGCAAGGAGCCGCGCTCCCGCGGACGGGCTCCATCCCCAGCAGCACAACCCTCCCCGGAGGGCCCGGCTCCGACGGAGGCAGCGAGCAGAGAACCCACTCCAGAGAGCGGCTCCCGGAGGCCGTGGCTCGGCCAGCGCTGACCTGTGATGGGAGCCTCCACTTCGATCATGGTCTTCTCGTGGCGCAGGATGGCAGCGCCGTCGGTGATGATCTTGAGCGCGGCGTCCTCCTCCAGGCGCCCTTCCTTCACCAGGTGGCTCCGGAGCACGTCGAGCCGGGGCTTCCCATCCTCAAACACCTCCTTGAGGCTGAGGCGCTGCGTGGGGGGGAACGGCACCGCTGCGGAGGGAAGGGAGCGTCAGCAGCACGGCCTCACCCCCTTGCACCAAGCTGGTGCCCGAAGCACCCCATCCCCAGCCGGCCCGAGGGGCACCTTCACGCCAGGGCAATGCCAAGGATCCTGTGCTGCTCGCGACGAGCAGGACCTCTGCGAGAGAGGAACCAGCCCAGCCATGAACCAAGGGAGAACCACGCGGCTTCCTCCTCCGCCTTCTCCTGGCCTGCCTGATGTAAAGGAGAGAGGGAGGCAGGCGTGGACCTGGAGGAGCTGTAAGGTCCCTCCCCACACAAACCGGGCTGGGATTGATGCCTGTGAAGCCTGCGGCAGGCACAGCACCCGACCTGTGCCGGGCATCCCCAAGGCCTTCAATGCGAGTGCACGTGGAGCCTCCAGCACAGCCCACACGTAACAAACCCCCTCAGTGGGTAATGCACCAGCTCTCCCCCATCTCCTGATGGGATCGTGGCGTGCACTGAAAGACAGGCTGGCACTTAGCTCTAATCCAGCTAGAGCAGGAAAATATGACATGCAAATGAAGCCCGTGTCCTCCCCATCACCCATTCAACACAGCAGTGTGTGTTGAATTGAACAGGAGGCAGTGCTGGTCCAATAACACAGTGACTAACAGCAATGCAGCTGATCTCTTTTAGATGCAAATAGAGCAGCTCCTCAGCTTGGGAACCAGGGCCAGAGGCACAAAGCAGAGAGGGAGCACGAGGCTGGGGCTGAACAGTGACTGCCAGTGCCCAAGTGACGGGGAGGATGGAGGAGAACAAGAGTGCCTGGGATGAAAGGGGAGCCGGTGCCTGCAATAGGCAGCCTCTTCTCATCCATCCCTCTGGAGCTCTGCTCCGCTGGCTGGGTGCTTACCAGGCGCCCTGCGTGCCTTGAACGGGCCAGAGCACGCACAGCACCTTCCCCATGAGCTGCCAGCTCAAGGGGTTTCAGCAAGACCCTGCTTCCATTGGCACAGGAGCACTGCAGCAGCACAGGAGCACTGCAGCGCTGCTTCCATCGGCACAGGAGCACTGCAGCACTGCTTCCATCAGCACTGCAGCACTGCTTCCATCGGCACAGGAGCACTGCAGCAGCACAGGAGCACTGCAGCGCTGCTTCCATCAGCACTGCAGCACTGCTTCCATCGGCACAGGAGCACTGCAGCACTGCTTCCATCGGCACAGGAGCACTGCAGCACTGCTTCCATCAGCACAGGAGCACTGCATTGCTGCTTCACTGCATTTACAGCTCACCTCCAGGTTACAGCCCCTCTCCAGGCTTCCTGCCGCCCCTGGAGGCACTGGAAGGCTCCTACACGCTCTGTTACAGGGCCCATTGAGCTCCATATCCCCCTCAAACACAGCCGCTGGTGCTGGAGCCCCCCTGCCAAGGCAGGGCTGCAGCAGTGGCTCGGGGCAGCTCCGTGCTGCCCGTCCCGGTTACACAAAGCGGGGCAGAGGCTCGGCCGGCGGCAGCAGCCAAGAACTTTGATGCCGGCTCCCTCGGTGCCGGCTCCATCCCACCGGGACGAGGACCCGGCTCCTCCCGGCAGAGCCCGCCTGCAGCCGAGGCCCCGGGCCGGGCTGCGCGCCCAGCGCTGCTCCGCATGGCCCGGCCGGACACAGCCTGCTCCAGCGGGAGCCTGACGGCCCCTTCCAACAGAAACCAGTGCAGGGTCCCTGCGGGTCAGGCCCGGGCTCACCCCTCTGCACAGAGCCCAAGGTTATTTCTGCCCTTCCCACCTAAGCCCCACTCCCCGAGCAGAGCCAGCTCACACCCAATGACCCGCAGCAGCCCAGCACGGATTGCAGCAGCCGCGATGCCCGTCTGTGCCTGCACAAAGCTGAGGGCTCAGGATGGTGCAGAGCTCTCCCAGGCATTAACAGCGAACAAAGCCCTTGAAGGCAAGTGATGGAAGCTGTTACCTACAGCAACAGCCAACCTGCTTCAGTGCTGCTCGGGTGGGGGGTCCGCACACAAAGGCAAGGACAGGCTCAGCCGCAGCAGCAGAGTTAAGCTGTCAACGTCAAACTTGCTGTCAGACCTTGTATTTAGCAGCAGCTGCCCATTTTCCATGGAATAATCTTTATTGTCTTGAAATCATGGAGCACACAAACACCTCTGTGCTTTAGGAAGCCCTGTGCTGCTCAGGGGGATTCTCTGTTCCCTGGGGTACCTGAGGGCAAGCCCAGCCCCAGGCCTGCAAACCCGCATGGATGCTCAGCACCAACCCTGCAGAGCCTGGACCAAGTCAGCTGGCAGAAGGGACCTTAAAGCTGCTCCAGCTCCAACCCCTGGCAGGCAGGGACCCCTTCCACTGGAGCAGGGTGCTCCAAGCCCTGGCTCCAACCTGGCCCTGGGCACGGAGCAGCTCAAAAGCAGCCCCAGTTTCACCCAATCCCAGTCGGAGCCGCGCTGCTGGGGCTGAAGCCTCCCTCCCAGTGCACAACTGGTTCCGAGAGCTCGCTCCCATCCTTACAGTGAGCCCGGTCCCCTCTGGAGAACACCCGGAATATCTGCTCACAACAACCCTAAAATACCCCCACTGCAGGTGGAGTCCATCAGCCCGAATGGTGCCTTCAGGGGGGCAGAGGCACAGCCACGCTGATAGGAGAGTGAAGGGAAACAAGGAACCAAGCGCCCCGGCCCCATCGCTGTGTCCTGGCCTTACCAACCACCTCACCCAGACCCTGAGGCCACTTTGAGAGCCCAGCACCCGCAGCCCGTGCAGGATCAGGCACCGCAGTGCAAAGCAAGGAGCAGGGCGAGCTCCCGGCAGGCAGCTGCAGCTCCCATCGGGAGAGCAGGATTCCCGGATGGCAGCAGCAGCTCCACCACCTGCTTCCCAAGGCTCGGGAGCAGCCGCTGCACCTCATGGACACGGACCAGGGGCTCTGTGTCCTGGGCAAATCCCATTGCTCCTTGGGCACTGCGCATCCCACCCATGGCAGCAGAGCCGGTGCCTGCCTGCATCCTGCACGTGAGGATGCTCACGGCAGCAGAGCCGGGCTCAGCACCCACAGCCACCTCTGCTCCCCATGGAATGCTGCGAGACCACAGCAAGGATGGGAGCTGGAGATGCTGCAGCTCTGCCCCATGGGCTGGAGGCTCTGCCCCACAGCCTGGAGCATCACCCTGCACCCCCCCTCACCTCCTGCCCTGAGCCCTGGTGGGGCTTTCCCAGTGCACTTGAGCCAGCTCCCGAGTGTCCCCGGCCTCTTTGGCACCGTGGGCCTGGCAGCCGGGGCTCCAGGAGCCGCTCAGAGCCAAGTCCTGCATTAGAGGATAATGCTGATGTCTTTACGTAGCCTGCTTCCTCGCTCCTGCCGCTTAATGCTGTCTAATTCCATTACCTCGGAGCCACTCACACACCCGCCATCCCAAAGCAAGCTGCAGAGGGAACACCTGGAAAAGCAGGGCAGGAAGGATCCTGGACAAATATAGGTCTCCGAGGAGTATCTTTAGCTTCACAGGCAGCTCTGCCCCACTGAGACCCCAGGATTTACCTAAATAGCTGCCTCCATCACAAGCACTCCGCTGCTATTTTAAGGCAGCAGCACCCTGCCCTACTTCCTAAGGAGCAGCCTCCTCCTGCCCAGGCAAGCACCCAGCACCCTGCAGGCAGTGACCCCTTCCCTCAGCTCTGCCTTGGCACCACATGGAGAGCACTCTTTGGCACGAGACCTACCAGGGGTTTGTTCTCATTGCCACAGAGCCCCCCGGCAGCAGGGGAACGGGATTCACGCCGGGCAGCCAGGAAAAGGAACCGTGCCATGGAGCACAGGGGGATGTGACCTTCCCTGCCCACCGCCCCCTCCAGCACCCATCCGGAGCAGCTGCTCTGAACCTCGGAGTCGGCTCTCCCGGGGGCTCAGCACCCAAGCTCCGTGCTGAGGCTCTGGCACCAGCGGCTCCGCAGCAGGCACCGGAGCATCCCTGCTGCAGGCTCCGGGCCGAGCAGAGCAGCAGCGGCTCCAAGGGGCTGGCCCTGCAGGACCCCCAGCCACGGGGGTGCAGCCCCCGGGCTCCCGTGCCCGCAGGCTGCTTGCGCCGGCCCGGCGTGGCTGCACCATGACACAAGTTGCTTTTTAGAGGTGCCACGGCCGCATCTTGACCCTGGTGGTATTCGCACCTCGGCCCGGGCCCCAGGGCCGGCACCTTGGCCTTTACCTCCAGTTTTAGCTCTTCCCCCTCCCTGTGCTCCTTTTCAGCTGCAAACCAGGCGCAGCGAGCAGGGAAACCCGGCTGAAGGCAGGCACAGGGCGAGCGGTGACGGTGCCGAGCCCCGATTCCATGGAACCCGGCCTGGTTTGGGCTGGAAGGGAGCTTAAAGCTCCTCCAGTTCTGGCAATGGCAGGGACCCCTTCCACCGGAGCAGGGTGCTCCAAGCCCCTGTGTCCAACCTGGCCTTGAACACTGCCAGGGATGGGGCAGCCACAGCTTCTCTG
>JAOSLQ010005177.1:0-51591 GCA_025629905.1 Lorius lory | reverse complement strand
CTTTACTGGTTATCAGAGAGAACTACTGTGTGAATCTTTTCCCCTGAATTACTACATGGCATAAGCAAGATGGTTCAAACACTGACCTGTAAGAACTGTATTAGCACTCAATTATTATTGCCTTTTTAACAGAGCCATAATGCAGATTTACCTATGAAGACTGAATACAACCTAAAGAGGAATAAGGAAAGAAACAGGAAAGGGTTAATTGGCTAGTTTTATTACAAAATAAAATAAAATAAAATAAAATAAATACAAAAAATAAAATACAAAAAATAAAATAAAATACAAAAAAAATAAATAAAATACAAAATAAAATAAAATGCAATACAGTTGCCAAACTGATAGCATTATCTTCTAAGCCAAAGCATCTGATCTGATTCTGATCTCACAATATAAATGAGAAGTGCCCCACGGAAGACAACAGACCTATAAAATCAATGTAAGGAAGGTCAAATTAAGACCCTCCTCATTTACAGTTAAGAGTGTTACTTGGTCAAGGCTCTTGTGGTATTCTGGATCGATTATCAGTTCATTTGACATTTTGTGTCTCACTGAAAACCTGTGCTGAATGAACACTGGAAGGTTGCAGCTTAGTGCTTAGAAACAGAAGAAAGTCAGGCCATATTTTTCACTTCTAAAACACAATAAACAAAGGACCACCCCAACTGCCAGGAATCACTGAAGTAGATCCCCTTCATGTAAGAACCTGGCACAGCCACAGCACCAGAATCTTTGCCTCATTGTGGGTGGGAGGTGGTGGTTGGTTGGTTGTTTTGGGAGGTTTTTGAGTTGGTTTGGGGTTTTTTACAATAGTACCAACTTAGCAAAGCAAAGCAGTGAGAAGAAACCAATAATAAAAGTAGGAGAAGTATCTGGGTGACAGGGTTTCTGGATTGCTCCCTCCTTTCCTCTCTTTCAGCCTCATTTGTCTTGTGTGTTTTATTTCAGAGTACATGCTTCTGCTTTATATCAGCTCCTCACCTGAAAGTCAAGTTTGACTTTCAATCATCAACCTTGCCAAGGGTAAAAGTGAAACCAGTTATCTTTGTACTGTGGCTTGTGTCTTCTTTTCCATTGCAGTAGTGGAAACTGACAGCTCAATTTCTGGATCCTACTTTGCCTTCTTGTGCTAAACAGCTCAGTCCTCAGAAACTCCCACCACTGAAAGTTAGAGAAAGACAATTTCCTTTTCCAGGTCATCCTTCCTGACAGAGCTACTTTTAAAACCTGCAGAATATCTTCTTGTAAATCCTCACTTTGAAATGCAATTCCTTTGTTGTCAATAACATGGCTGTAAGTCAGCAATGTTAAACAATCAACATAAGCCTGAATAAACAGCAGATCTCTCCCAAAGATTTCTGTCACAGTAATGATACAAAACCAAGAACTATTTCTTACTATTCCTTTGATCCCAACCTGCCTGCTTATCTTTAAGCTAAATACAAAACTGTCTGATTAAGGAAGCAAAAATCTGCTACAGCACAATCAGTGTGCAAAACCAGAGCTCCCTCAGAAGGCAAATACACTTTAATGAGTTTGAATCTGCCATATCAAGCTTGACGCCTCACATTGTTAGGATAGAAGCTGTAAGCATCATGTTGGCCTAAGCTTTTGCCCACATTGCCTAAGACCCATAGCCTCTATTTTCTAAATATTCACACTATTTTAGTGAAGAGATACATGTGCTTTTGTTCCTCAGCCTGACTGTTTCAGCAAAGCCTGGGAAATCACAATCCTCAGGCAAATCTCCCTAAAGCCTTGTTTTTGCCAAAACTCATGCCTAAGCATCAGCAACAGTCATAGGCATTCCTCTATGTCTTGTACTTTCAGCATATCCCACTGATCCAATCCAAAGCAGGGATTTTCTGTTATGTTTTGTCTCAAAATGTGCTCAGCACAAACTTTTTAGTGCTTAACCAAAGCTAATCTTTTGGATAAGTGAGAACTAAATGTAAGTCATGGACCAGTACAGTACCCCTTGTACTCTTAACAGAAAGTTTTTCATTTCAGCACATTTCTGTATAATAACAAACTCTGTGTGTCTAGAGCTTGCTTATCAGACTGAGGTTTGACCAGATATCCAAAAACTGAATCAGAAAGGTCAATTGCCTTTCTCGGAATCACTCTTCATGAAGACAAAACAGGATTCATTTGGCCCACCTTCCTGCCAGCCAAGAAAGCAGGAAGTAGAACACTTGATTTATTTTATTGCACTTCAAAGCTGACTGTTGTGGGTCACTTGTAGGGAAATGATTATAAATGCCAGTTGTTTTGCATTGTCAGGGAAAACTGTAAACTGCTGGGGTAGTAAACTGGAGCTGAGCAATGGCACTTCTGTGTTAAACAAGCTTACAACATTATCAGCAGATTTAGAGTTTGAATGCAGCCTAAGAAATCCAAGATCCAAGGCTTCTACCTGAAAAACATGAGGTCATTGATTCATCTGAGCTTCATTCATTCCAGAAGGGAAGGTTTCCTATCTTGGTCTCACCTCTAGGAAAAGGTATATAAATGAGGCCTAGCAGTCAAACAGAGTCAGATACAGATCAGCAACCAAAAGACTGGATGCTTATATGAAATAGTGGAGGTCTTGAGTCAGCAGTGGTGATGGTATTTCATCTCCATGAGCACTACTTAAAATGTTGAGATGTACACAGGAACTGGGAAGGAAACACTTTTTTAAACAAACAGAAAACTCTCTCATCCATAATCAATATCAGGGGGTTTTATCCAATTATTTCACAGATGAAATCAGAAGTGCTAGATAATCAGAATAGTCTCTTTTCTTTTTGTCTCATGCATTTATCATGACAAAATTAAACTTTTTTTAGCAGAAAATAGGTTAATAAAAAGCCACAAAAAGCCTAAATTTACAGATACTCATAAAAAATAAATTACTTCTGTGTCACCAGCTGCAACTGACACTGAAGATTTGCTCAATTTAAGCTAAAGCCCAGTCAGGACTGCAGATATGTTAGTCTGTGCAATTTCATACAGAGACAGGAAAAGGAAGCACTAGGAAAAGTTTCCTTTATGTACTTGTAGAGAAGGTAGGGTATATATTGCTGCCTAGTCTGCTCTGGAGATGAATGTGGTACCCTTGGACTCTGGGTAAAGCAAAAGAGTTAAACTGTGCACAAAACCCAGTGCCTATTGTAGCCTATAGATGGTTACAGCTTCATCAACAGAGAGGTGCGATCAACTATTTTGGCGCAGAAATGCGCAAACTCTTCGAACACAGGCACAAATTCCCAAAGAAAGAGGTTTTCATATGTTTCGGGAGTTCAATGTGAAGGCAAGAAGTATGTACATCATCACAATGAAATGTATTAGAATGACAAAAGGCAAACAGCAACCAAATTTTGTAGTAAGTAGTTTACAAATGACAGAGTGAGAACAGATGAAAAAAATCTGGATTCCTTATCCTTTGCTTATAACTATTCAGCTACTCTTCTCCGTGTTCAAAACAGCCATCCTTGCCATACAATAATGATGTTTCACTCTCCCTTGCTTGAAAAAACATTTCTCAGATAAATACCGTGTTTTACAGTGTGTTATATTCTCCTTAAGAGATCAATAAACCATAATTTTAACTGCAATGTCTTTGCTCAGACACTGAGCACTGTACAGGTTTGAGATTTGGGGTTGAGTGGGAGAAGAGTGGGGAGAGACCGAGTGCTTGCTTGGGTTTTCCGTTTCCTTTTCTTTAATTTAGTTTGTCTCAGAACATCCTGTGATTGACTGGGGATTAATAATCATGACATCAAGTTGACTGCAATACACTTCTTTTCCAGGGATGTCATGTTTATTGCCTCGAGTGAGCTGCATCAAATTGAAAGTCCAAAAAAATTATGTGCCAAGTGTTCCTGTGGGCACTATTCATCACCCACCCTTTTCCAAGCCACTGACATGCAATTAAAATAGCATCATATAAATAGATGGGGAAAGTTTGAGACTATTTTAATTCCTCAGAGAAAAAGAACTTGGACAATACAGTAAATTACTTTCTACTACCCTTCTCTTTTCTACTATCAGCATTAGGTAGGAGACTATACGAAGAAAAATAAATTTGTGAAGTTGGGTGACAGAAACTCACTTTGTCTTCTGACATCTGAAGAAAAAAACAACTGTATTTTTCTGAAACTCCAATTTATTTTCTCCTATTGAATGCATGAATAAGACTCATTTCTTTTGATGCCAAAACTTAGACGTAGAACATGTCAGGCTTGATTTTTAGTTCACCTTAACTTAGCTTGAATAACTATAAAAGTCTAAAATAACCCCTTGCAAAACTCCACACTTCTCAAGAAATAAAACCCCCAAAGCCCCCAAAAAAACACACAACCGAAAAACCCAAACAAAGAAGTATGGCTCATGGTAGATACCATGATGCCAGAATGCCAGAAGTCACACAGTTTCAAAGTCTGTTTCTAGAGACCCCTAAATTTAATTTATTATGTGATAAGATCTGTGGATGATACTTGATGTAGGCACAGTTTAACACCTGTTCATCAAGCTCTGTGCAGTAACTGTTCTCACACAATGGCAATTTAGCAATCACAAACAGCTTAAGTTTTCTGCTTAAATCAGCCGGAGGCATTAGACTTCTATACACTCCTTCTGTGCCATGCAGTTGCCTCTCATTCAGAGCTGGGTTTTTGCAAGATTATATTGAAAAACATACTTTTATTCCATATATAGTATTCATTGCAACATTTTCCCTTCTGATGGTGTAACCACATCAGAAAAATTCTAATGCCATTTTGGGGTAAAAACTGCAACATAAGTATTACGCATGCCTTTTGTTAAGTTAAAGCAGATTCTGCTGTTCTCTGCAGCCAAGTTGTACTGTGCAGTTCCCAGGAAAGGAAAATACCATGTAAGGTGATTAAGTTACTTTTTATAAGAAGTGAATTGCAGCTTCTGAGATAAACCCTCCAACTGCTCATACTAAATATAACTGCTAAAATGTAATGGCTGTTTTCAAAAACCTTATTAAATATATATATATACACACACAAATTACATCTCCTTAAGTATACAGACAGCAATACAGAAAATAACTGAGCTACAACAATACATTATTTATGCGATACAGCTTTACATCATTGCAGCAACTCAAAGAAAATACAGTATCCAGCTGCCTAGCCAGGGGGTCTAAGTCACCCCAAAGTGATTACTAGGGACTATACAGAGGGAAAAGCAACTAAAGGAGAGTCAAACAGTATGCAAGAACACGGCAAAACCAAACTGTGCCAAGCAGTGACTATTTTCAAGACAAGCCGACTGATGCAAATACTTCCCTGAGCAGAGTGCTCTGCATAGGATCGCAAAGGTTTGTACTGAGAGGTTGTCTTGTATCAATAGGGCAAACAGGACAAGAAGAGCACACTCAAGTCCGCTAAAGGACCATCACGTGGAGACAACCAGACAACCCAGGAGGCAGGCACCATCCCCACACCTTCAAGGCTATTCTCTTATGGGATGATTTGCTGTTCCACAGACACTTGGGAAAAAACCCTTTTTGCCCAAGAGCATCAGACATATGCAGGCACAAGTGAGCAAATCCACACCACGTTTTCCCTCCCTTCAATCTCACTGTAAACTTTCAGGAGAGAGATACCTGTAACTTAGCAAAACTTCTATAGTTCTCAGCAAAGAGGCCTGTTTTTAAGTTTATCAGAGCTAAAAACAAACACCTCACCCACAGGAGATCGATGCTTATGACCAAACGGAGGGTAAAGAGGGAACAAAGCACTCACACTGTAGAGCCTTCCACTGACAAAGATAGAAAGAGGGCAGGAGAAGGGCGGCACTGAGAGGGACTGTTTCCAATAAAACTGCATAGAAATACTGTGGCTTAGCTGCAAATATGCTGCTTTAAAAGTCCATTGAGCTGCTACTTAAACATTACATGCTAACTGCCTTAATGGCAGGAATGTTTGTTTAGCAAACTGTTTGCTAGGGGAAGCCAACAAGCTTTTTTTATTTGCTTCTACATTTAGATTTCTGGATAATGCATATCAGAAAGCCTTTAAAAGCAAAAGGCCTGGCCTAGCATATCATGCACAGGTCATGACAAGCTCACAGACAGCTAAGACAATTTTATCATCTACGTATAATTCATTCTGGTTTTCTTGCAAAGACATCATGGAAGGTGTGAATTGAGTGGAAATTTATACACCTAATTTTGATGGACAAAACTAACAAGCAGTGTAGCTCACCCAATTAAAAAAAAAAGAAAACATTAAAAAGACCATTACAAATATTACTATTATGCTGGGAAAAACTGGCAGATACTAGCAAAATATGTCTTCGATTTATAGGCGTTTGGAGGCAATAGAAAATGGTCAGTTTGTGACCTGACCATCATGCCAGCTACAAGGAAAAAATTAAAACATAGTTGTTATGGAGTAAGTTAGCTAAAACAATAAAATCACACCAACTAAACCAATATAGAGATGCTTAAAGAGTGCAGTCCTACTTCTCCCCCAAAGTACAGTTTCTGGTTACAAGACAACCCTGTTTTGACACAGCCTACACAAGCAGCAGGCTGAAGTCTTGATGGATTTCAAGAGCAACACCAGTGTGTCAAACAAAGACTGATTTATCCCAACAGCCTGCCTTTGACAGTAGCCAAATGAGGATGCTTAAAAGACCTAAGGAAAGGGCAAGGTACCTATCAATATTTCCTTAACATACTCCTCCACCAATTCATTCTTAAGCATTTTTCGTTGACCTCAGAGGATTTCTCCTTTCTGAATTTGTCCACTCTCTCCTTCAATTCATGTTAACTTTTAGCACCAACAACATCCTGAGGCAAGTAGTTCCACAGATGAAATAAACACCGTTACTGATGATTTTTTATTCTGAACCTGGCACTTGTTAGCTGCTTTGGATGAATCAGTTTCTCTACATGAGAAAAGGTCAGGTGAGATCCAATGTTTGCTAATTACTTGAATTAATAGGGATCAGACCTTAGATATTAAAAAGATTCCCTACACTAAGCCTTATTTTGTCCATGCTTTCATAAGGGACAAAGGGAAGAAAACATAGCTTCTCAAAACTATTTTAAAATAACAAAAGACAAGAGACAAGAAATAAGGCTGTAGTTGACAAACTTCACAGCTCTCCTGTCATCTGTTCTCGTTTCAGGATTTCTAGGACACTTTCTACATTGATCCTATCTATCCAGACAGTGCATTAACGAATTAGCCTGTATCAGGCAGTCAGAACTTAGTCTATAAAGCATTGCATATCAAAGTCAACCTATTTAATTACATCTAAAAGTTAAATGAAAGTCCATATCCTGTAAATAGGAGAAATGTGCTGCACATTCATACTTATCAGCAAAGCTAGAACACCCATCACTGTTAATAATAACTTCACCATTTTCACTAAGTCATCAGAATAAATCTCAGCACAGATTTCGTGCTTACTTCGTGACAGCACTTGAGCAACTATACTTTTCTGACTAAGAGCAGAAAAAGCTGCAACATGAATCAAAGCCATGAGAGTCCCTTCCTCTTTGAGGTGTTAATGGGAGAAATCAGCTCCTTTAGCCCCTGTGATATATCTGCTTTCACAAACCCCTGAAAGTTCATTTCAACATCTCATGATTGTCAGAGGTACCTGATTACCAATTCACCTGATGAATGAACAGACAAAACTTCTCTTGTGACACAGTCAGCCCATCACAGCTAATCAACCAACCTCAAAGCAGCAACTATCAATCACAAAATGCTGTCAATAATCACCTTGAGAGCCCCAAATGCATAATTAAATGATACACCCGAGATAATTCTGTCTGACAAAAATGATCCTGTATTCCGATGTTGATTTGTCATGATTTGATGCAACTTACTGATGGATCTCTGTCACCATTTAAGTGGATGTCGGAGACAGAGAGAGTGTTTCATTGCACAAAGCACTAAAGCTGAAAGGAGTAAACTTTTGTTGGCAAAGTTCATCAAGAGAAAAGTTCAAATTAGTTGCTTTTTGAAACCAGAACTTTTTTTAATAAGCAGACCATCTGGGGAAAAACCTTTTCATTTTCCATGTACAATCTTCAATAAAAATATTGTCAGAAGTAGCCATGAACTGTGGGGAAGCCAAATATGAATACTAGTTCAGGGTAGGTGTGTGAGCTAATCCAATCCTGTGTCTCCTCCCCCTCCCCCAGATTCTCACGGGGACTTTAAAGTCTCATTTCATCCTGATTCATAAAATGCCAAAGTCTCAAGGCTAAAAAATATCAAGTCTTTCTTGTTGCCCTAATTAAAGCTTGTGACCCTTTGATTTATAAGATAAGGCTCCTATCTCAAATAATACACCACTTGCTTGCAACACCTTGTTTCTCAACAAACATGGAAGTTTATTGACAGTGAAGACTATTTGGAGACATTGTTGGTGTCCACAGCAAACTAAGGTAACTAGAAAAAAGAACAAAAAAGAGGGTGCAAGCTCGTACTTGAATAATCAACCACTTTCTAAGGGTGCCTGAAATTTCCAACTGGTATATACTAGATATGCTAGAAACCAAATGTATAATTCACTAATGATTAATTCATATCACAAGTTAAAGTCACAGATACAAGCTGCCAGACCTTATAGAGAATAATAAATACAAGTACCAAAACTATAGGAAAATATTGTAGCTCTGAACATCCCACAGTCACTTCCACTGAGCCACACAATAAACTCTCTGCTTATCAGGTATGAATTTCATACTCAGTTTATTCCAAAGCAGATCTGATTTTATCCCACCTAACAACAAACAACATCACTGATGCTGCTATTATCATCCCTCTTCCAAAATGGAGGCACTTGTCTCTGTGTGACCCCTTGAAGGACCAAATGCTGCAGGCTAAAATATGCATTGGAGAGATGACTACTTCATTCTTAGGATTGTAATTTAAGCTAACACAATCAACATGGCACATACTAAACCCACCTTAAATATAATTCTTTCACTCCATTAGTCGAGAAACGTTGCACGTGCTAATAAAATAATTAGGGCTCAGTAAAGTGTTTTCATCCTAGAGTCAAGCTGAGTTAAAGGTCTGAATTTGATAGTAAAGTTGCTCCTTTCAAGCTGAAATGGTCACAGAACTCATGGCTACTCAAACTTGCAGGCTCAAGGAATTCTCAGCACATAGTTTCTGTTGCCATATATGAACACTTACAGCACCTCTATAAGTACAAACTGAAATATTTGTCTTTTTTGTAACTATGAAGAGATCTTTTTTCCAAAAACCATTTGTACTTGAAGACAGGCTGAGAGAGTGGGGAGTTGTTGAGCCTGAGAAGAGAAGGCTCTGGTGAGACCTTATAGTAGCTTTCTAGTACCTGCAGGATGCCTACAGGAAATCTGGAGAGGGACTTTTTACAAGGGCATGTAGTGACAAGACGCAATCACAGAACTGTTAGGGTTGGAACGGACCTCTGGAGATCATCTAGTCCAACCCCTGCCAAGACAGAACCACCTAGAGCAGGTTACACAAGAACACATCCAGGTGGGGTTTGAATATATGCAGAGAGGGAGACTACACAACCCTTCTTAGCTTTGACCACAGTGACAGGACATTTAGGTGGCATTTTCCCCTCTGCTCCCCTGTTCTCTGCGAAGTGATTGCAGAGACCCAGACTATAGACTGCCTTGGGGAGGGGAAGAGACGGGGGGGAAAAAACAAGTGAGGAAAACCAGTCACTGATGTCATAGCCACTATCCGTCTCTTCAAAGGATGGACTCCTTAAGTAGCTTGCTAGGTGCCACACCTCTAAAGCATAAGGAACAGTAACTTGTTTGGCTGGGCCTAAAGGAATGACAGACACACTATTATTACCTTAGCACAGAAATGGAGAATTGGAAACAATCACAGGCTGTTAGCTTTTAGTCAAAGGAACAGTCATTTATCCAGTATAAACTTATTTGCCAGACCTTTCAGATCCTAAATATTAACAATTTTACCACTGCAACCCCAATGAACCACTGAAGTAATACAGAAGAGAGAAAAGCAGTATAGTGTATGCAGTATTAGACACACAGAAGCTACGACTGATTCTTCTTTAAGTGTCCCTACCAAGTAAGTCCTCAGTTGCTTCATTTGCTTTAAATAACAGCTGTGCAGATGGATCTTGTAAATATTAATAAGCCTAGAAAGAAAACAGGGGTGAAGGAAACATACAGTGTTCATGGTACAAGTGACAAAACCCAGCTTGATCTTTACAAGACAGGAGCCATTCAACCATCTTCCAAAGGGCCACTTGCAGATGCATGACAGAAATGAGTTATTTGCTACTCAAGGAATAAATTAATTGAAAGGAAACAACACAAAATGCTCAGAGATAAAGGAAACTCTACCTTTTCTCGGCAAAAAGACTGTGTTCTAGTTTACCTTCTGCTAGAATTGTATCTCCAAGTTCCTCTTAGAACAAAACATGGGTTTGATTTGCTTTTGGGAAGTTCCTACAGCTCAACACACTAATCACTTTCCTTACATCTAATAAGGAATCAAGCCAAGAAACCAAAAGTGGATAATTTTGGAAGGAAAACGGTTCTTTCATCTAGAATATAAATTTCTTGGTTTGTTTCAGAAAAATTTAGTTGATCTTATGTGTGCCCAAAATTCAAACATTCAAAAGTATTTAAATAGTTCTTTTAATTCATTACTGTGCATCTTGCTGTGGTCTCTTTCAAATATCAAGCAAAGCTACTTCCAGACATATTTTATTATCCAAAATGTCCATTTAAGATTAGTCCTCTTTTGACAAAAAAGTAATTTTTTGGCAGACCTTCATTAACAGTTTCTGAAGAATAAGCAAGACGAATTGTGCTTGGACATAATGAAACATAGAGGCTTTTGTTAGTAATATTGGGGCAGAAACCAGAGTCTGCCTATTTTACTTTTTATGGACCAGCGTACCGTAATCCAGGATGTTTCACACTCTTGCTGAGCAATGATAGCAGTAAAATGGCAACTAAAGACAGTGTTCAAAGACCTTTCAGTTGTGGCCTGCCCAAACACCTGAAACACCTGAAACAGAGATACTGGTCAATTTACCTCTAAAGATGACCAAAAAAATGACAACAACATCCAAAGAAAACAAGAAGCAATGACAAACTTGGATTACATACACGCAATGGTCCCCTACTTCTAAGGAGCAGATTAAAGAAATCTTCAATACATTTGGACAGGTAACTGAAGCTGAGCAACCAACATAAAATATAACAAAAGTACTTTTTCACTTGTTTCACGGGGTAAAAGAGGTTTATACAAACATCACATTTTATGTTATTTATCCTTTCCTCTTAAAAGACTTCAGAATCCATGTGCAATCCAACTACTTGGCAGAAACATTGCAAAGATTTAAAAGATACTTAAAGTAAAAACAGGCTGACTAAAATACATGCTCACAGAGAAGAAAGCTACAGCAGTGAAGTCAATCTTATTACCTGGGATTACAGATTACATTTAGGGGAGAACTGCAGCAAACCAAGTTCCATAGCTCTGTAGTTCATAAAGTTTAATCTTTGTGTGATTACATGAAAATTAGGAAAGATTGGTGAAAAAAGGTTGCCACCTGCTGTGGCCTCAAAAGCAATACTGTGCTCTTGTGCTTCGCTTTGAATCTATAACATGGAGCTACTGAAGTGCTTTATTTTCTTGATAGTGACAAAAAAATGCAGTTATTCAATAACAAAAAATGACAAGAGAAGGAAACTCCCTTAGGGAATCTGTCAGGTACTCGCCACACAACAACTTCCACACGAATAAGAAAGAAAAACCTATATGTTAATTATCACAAAGGTATGCATGATTATCCCATTACATAAGAAGCAGCCTCCAAGAGATTTTGTGGGAAATACAAAAGGAAGAATGAAAACATCTGTAACATGACATGGCCACAAATTGCATGGAATCCCTAACATTCCCCACAAGCCAGGGCAAGTGAACCACACATGTGGGGCTTGCTCTGTACTAGAATGTAGTGCCCAAAGCAGAGCAAAACCAGAAATCTCTGCTCATGTACCATGTAAAGACAGGTACTCTTCGAGCACCCACAGTGGTGATCAGTGGCAGCTGCTACAGATACCCTTGCTTACTGGATGCTCCTTTCCTGAGTTAATAAAAAACCCCAATAAGGTTGTAATCAACCCTGTACACCTCACCTCTAGCTGACTGACACTGTTACATTTAGCCCAAAGCACAGCCAAAATCTTCCTCATGACAAATACGAATTCTTGTGTATCTCACCAGCAAGAAAAGCAAAGCAAGAAAAGCAAACCAAGTATTATGAGAAAAATAAGTAAAATCCACCCATTACAGGGGTACTTTAAGGAATTCTAGTTTCATATGTGTCATGGAAAAATATCTGTATACAGCTAAGTAAGGTTATCAAGCAACATTTCCAGAAGAAACGGGTAAGCAAAACACTGAAGCAGAAATCTGCATGGATAAAAGCTCATCACAATAAGCATAGACAGCAAGAAAAATACCTGCTGCTAATGTTGTTTTATATTCCTAAGGAAAATAACTCACCAGTACTCAGTAATGAGATCAAACTCTCCAATGCACTTCAAGACATTGTGGGATGGGAGGAGAGGGGGTGGAAGAACATGAGAAACATTTTCCCACTGAAGTAGCAGGAAAACACTTTCTGTAATGTATATGTTTAATTATCCAAAAGCATTTTAGAATCCAGTTGTCAAGGGCAGGGAAAGAATAAGAGAGGCAAATCTTACAATTTCCATGTAGATTTTGAATTCAGGTTGAAATCAGCCTGATTTCTTTTTTGTGCTATACAGTTTTCCATTGATTTTGAACATGAGTTTTTTCCTCCCCTAACTACATCTTCAGGTCAAATCATCTAACTATGTATTTAGCCATCTAAATAATTAACTTTTTTAGCATCTTCAAATTCTGAGAAAGTATAAGAATTAAGCTTTGAATTTCTCTTCCGTTCCTCTGCTTATTTAGCTTCCTCACACCCAAAAAAACCCATCAATAATTTTCATTTAACGCTTCACACTATTTTTTTAACCTTCATGTAGATCTTAACCCGCAGAACTAAAATGTTTCACTGAATAAGTGATAATTATAAACTTTAAAATTTGACAAGAAAGCAGAAGTACATACATTGAAAATTAACATTCTCAATATAAGCACTCTAATAGAAACTACAGTTCCATTGCCTCACACCCTATGCATTTCTTAAGCTTCTCAACATGAACCTTTTAATCAATAAATAAACCTATATTCTGTGACAGAAAGAACTGCTTCTGTCCAGAAGGTAGCTATGTTTTGAAGTATAATCTTCAATGTATCTGTGATTATACCACAAAGGTGTAGGGAAGATGGGGAGGAAGGATTTCTGATGTAGCATTAAAAAGCAAAATAAATATTTAAAATACTAAAGGCAACAGAATACTATCTGAAGTTAATATAGCAAGAAATTCCAGACCCAACCTGGAGGTGAAACCAGCCTTCTGAATGCTTCAGTAGCAGTTGAACCGGTGAAGCAGGCAACTGGAACACCGTAAGATGGAACAGGAAATGAAATTGCATGTGGAGCTAAAGTACCCGGTCTATTAAATAAGTATTTCCTAACTTTTAACTTAGAGTTGGTTCATCCAAATCAATTTGCAAACTTCTCACTTTTTCAGATTTAAAAACCCTTCAAATTAAAACTTGACAGCAAATGCATCTGTGAAAATCAATTCCTGTTTAACATTCTGTAGCTATTCAGACTGAGTGATAAGGTTACAGTTAGCTGGAGGTGGGTGCAGTGAAAGATGAGGCTTACAATTCCAGCTTGGTATTAATCTGATTATTTATTATGCCCCCCAAAAGCATCTGGGTAAAGAAATATGTCATGTATGCAGTATATTACTACAGTAGTTTAAAAAGTGATTTTAACTTATTTTAGAAGAATTCAAAATTACAGAACATGCTATTATGATTTTTTACCTCCAAAAGGGTATCTGCAGATCATTTTTCCATGCTTGTAGTTTTCTTTTGTTTCTTCTAAACAAGGATATTTTGCAGTTGTAACAGTGAATATTATTTATTCTGCTTCTTACTGACCTGACCATGCAAGGTCTCAGAAGTGGTCTAGGACTTTCCTTGGCTTGAAATGTCACTAGCCTGTTTTACCTGTGGTAACAGTTACCTACAAATCAGCTAACTCTGACTCGAGTTCAGTTTTGATTTGGTTTACTGTGGCACTTACTCTGTGTAAATTCCAGAAGAAAATGAAATGTGTAAAAGCATATCTAATGGGCATCAACATTTTTGATGCTTATGAGTAGCTTCTACAGTTACTGTTTGAAAAAGACAGAAGTTTTCCTACGTTTTTCACTGTTGAAAGGCTTCACTATGCTTTTTTCCCCATCAACATTTGCTTTACACATTCCTTAGATTCTTATGATGATGAAATGGATGATATTTTTTCAGGTTGATGAATCTTCATCAGCTACCACAAAACCAGTATTTGATGCTAGTGTATTTTTTGTTAGATAGGCAACCAGGGAGTGGAATCAAACTACATCCTTTGATGTAACAGAACATGCACAACAAAGCTCAAATTTGGTGACAACTTCACTTCTGAAACACAGCCAAATGTTCATCACTGTTTGCCTTTGGTTGCCTCCCCTCTCCTTCTCCGCTCACCAACATAATACAGCAAGGAAACCTTCAGCATTCTGAAGCATTTGCTCCATTAGTCAGTTTTCCACAGCAGTATTTGCACTTAAACTCATGAACATCCTTGCTAGCATAATTTTTCTTCATATTTTTATACATGTTACTTTAAGCTACCTTACTGAGCACCACTGAATTACATTCCTTCTGTTCTGACGTTATAATATGCCCTGTTTAATCCCTTAGTTTTGCACCCAAACATCATTTCTTGTACCTTTTTTTTTTGCAAGACTTGAATACATAAAAAAAAGAATTTAAACAAAACCAAACAATGATTAAAAAAAAAAGTCAAAAATTATATTACAAACAATCCAAAGTCAAACAGTTTATCTTGTAGGAAGACATTAGATTTACTTGTGTCACCAACGCAGTTTTGGTATCATCGCTCTGGAACCTGCCTGCTGCCAGGGGTGACGACAGCATCTGTGCACTGGGCATTCTCCTGCACTGCTGGGCAGCTGCTTGAGTAGTATTTGGGGTGTGTCAGACAGCGCACAGGCAGATCAGCACATGCGCAGCAAGCCCCAGACATTCCAGCTTCACTTTTCATACAGGGCAATCTGCCCTTTTGCAGTTGCATTGCTGCTCGTAACAGCAAGAAAAAAACAGATACAAGAGCGTAGCTCTCCTACCTGGCAGACGAGTAGGAGTACAGCTTTTGAACAGCCCACTGTTGGCAGCAATCCTAACCTGTTTCCTCAGGAAGGCAATGCTCCTTTTATGAGGAGTTACACCAACACCACCACCCCAACAACCAACTACACAAAAAACCACAACACAAAACAAAACCAAAGATAATAATAAAAAAGAAACAATGAACAAACAGACAGGCTAACACCTCCCATCTCATTACTTTTATGATTTTACTTTTTTGCGTGACTACAAACTGAAAAAGCCAGCTGGAAGTAAGTTTTCTTCTCTGTCATGGAGCAAATCAAGAAGCGGAGCCTGTTTTTTGATTCAGAGATAAGCCAAAATCTCAGCTTTTCCTAAAGGGTTCTCACACAGAGGCAGCCTGCTAACACCACCTTAGACTTCCCCCAGCTGTAAAATAGCTTGGTTATTGTCACAAGAGCATGGTACATACCCCCAAAAAATGAATACCAGAGGGGAAAAAAAAACATCATTAACATATATATATATATATATCAGGTTTATGTGTAAGTGCTAGGTAAGATAAACCACATATCAGAAGTTTTAGTCTATTTCCTGACAGATTAATAACAGAGGAAGGTTAAAACACTGAACAGCATACAGTATGGCAAAAGACCCCAACACTTGGAAGGAAGGGAGGAAAAGCACAGAGATAATAAAGATCTTCACTCTAGGAAATTTGTGCTGGCAGGCAGCTGTTTCACGCTTGTAAAGCGCTTTGAAAGGGCTGACAGACAGCACAATTCACATCACTTAAATAGCCTAGGTGTGCACTTCATCTAGTGAGGAGCTACTGAGAAGCAGCAGCCTAAATCCTTTGCCTAGGAAGTCTTCTACTAAAATCAGGTCTGTTAACTAGAAAGCAAACTTAGTGGATCCAAGGCATAGTAAAGAATGTTATTACCAGAAAGACTTCTGCTGTTATTTGCCTTAGAAATCAGCAAGTGAATCTGCTCACCAGCTGAAAGCACATGATTTTAGTCATTATATAAATAAATAGGTACAGAAGAATAGACTGAGTCATACTATAGAGGGAAAAACGTAAATGAACTTCATCCTCAATTGAACAGCACTGCTTAAATCAAGCTGCTCTTCATAATAAACCCCTTGTACTCACAGGACATGACAGAATCATCAAAGCACACCACCACTGCAGAAGGGTAGACCTGGTGTGCTGGGAGTAGAGCTGGCACCAGCCTGTAGACTTGCAGCCTGGAAACAGGGTTCCCAGCAATTTGTCCATGAGCCATTTGGAGCAGTAGTAGCAACAAACATAAGCCACAGTATCTCTTATGATGTAGCGAATGTCACTACTGCATGTCATCCTGTCTTTCTGCATAATAGTCCATCTTCACACTGCTTCAAAAGACCACACCAAGAAACCCCCCAAAACCAACCAAACGAAACAAAAATTGTAACACAAGCTTAAATTTTACTTTAATGAATGTGAAAACAGCCTGCAAGGTTTGCAAAACCCTCAAACTCCATGAGATTTAGATCATTACTGAAATCAATTAGCTTAATTTATGATGCACTGTGTAGCCAGCATCCTAATTAAACAGCAGCTTCTTATAAGCAACTTCTTATAATCCCAGTAAAGAACAAAGCACAGCAGGTGATACTAGGTCACCAGCTTCTCTTTAAGTATGTGCCTTCCCAGCTTTTTTAGTTATGCTGAGTTTTCAGAATCAGTTGAGAGTGGGGTAAAATGGATATAGACTGAAAAACTTTGTATTTTTAGCATGTTCACTACCCAGTAAAGCTTTAGATGGATACTGAAAGAAATGAAATCATTTTAGAAGAAGAAAAATCCACTGTCCCCAAGCTTTTGTTTTCATCTCTATGGCTTTGGACAGCCTAAACCAAGGCAAATTGGTTAAACAACTGTAGCTTCTTAAATCCTCTTCAATAATTCTTACAGATACCCCTTCTCAAAAGGATGATTTCACTACTAGAAAAGCAATTGTGTACTTGCAAAACAGTGTTATTGAGTTTGATGGAAGAGCTAATGAAAGATTCTGAGGTGAAATTTTACACAAAGTTAACCCATCACCTTCTCCATTGGCCTCTGGATTGATCTGAACTTTGAAAAACTGCCATGATGTTGCAAAGAGCTAGACTGCTGAACTAAAAAGTGGTGTAATCAGTGCAATTCTAAAATCATAGCCAGATAGTTCTACTTAAAATACTACAAAAGCACCCAAAGCAGACATTTTGACCTACATTTGCCTTTCTCCATCAAGTTTTTATTTTTTGAAGAACAACGAAAATCCAGTTACCAAATACTAATCACGTGTCATCACTTCTGTCATGTAGCGGTTACCTTGCTTAGAAAACTCTAACAGGGGCAGAAATTATTGCCATCTCTTCCCCTTCCTCTGTATTTCTGACACATGCTCAGACAATTGTTCAGTCCAGGCCTACAGAGGGTGGCAATATATGCATCTCCCAGCTATTTGAATAATAGGTATGAGAAGGATTCCATGAAGTTTTAATAGCATCAGCTACATCAAATGTCTTCTTTGGTAAGCACTTATAACTTTTCCTAGCATTTCCTCCAAGAGCAGTGCATTATAACTCTGAAAACCTGGAGTCTACTGCCAGCTGTATCACCCAACCTCCTGAGTGATTTCAGCCAAATACCTTTAGTTCCAGGCTGTCTTTTCTATATCATTTCCCCCCTCAGTAAGTTTGGAAATACTAATTCTATGAGCATATTCAACACCACCATGCAAGGGATAGGGTGTTTCACAAGATTTTGTGTTGAGCATCTAGTAGAATAACATAAACGACAATGTCTTTTATTCACATCTTCATTTCTTCCCAGGTATGAAGCAGAAAGGAGGGATGTTCAGTCTCTCCCTATCCAGACTGCTATTCCCTAGGCACAATCCCTTTTCATAGTACATATAAAAGCTTCTCTCTTTCAGTGGCATCATGCTTGAAAGTCGTAGTTCTATTCCTACCAAAACATTTCCACTAGGATTTTGCCAGCCTCAAATAGTGAAACCAAGCTTTAGAAACATATTCTAACTGATGGGAGGGTGGGAAGTGTACTCACTGATTGTAACAGCCAAAGACTCAGGAGGAAACCCTTTAATTATTTCACAGAGGCAGAGTCATCCACATGCAGTGATGCAGAGCATTGAGCATGACTGCTCTCAAGCTGATCTGCAGGGCTGCTCTGTCAGCCCTTGCTCAATGGTACCTCAAGTACGGCTGAGTGCAAGTCATTGCAGATACTGTTTTTCACTCATTACTTACAATCTGCAGCAGAACATTTGACACTGGCCTTTATATTTATCTGAAAACATTTTCACATTTATCTGAACATAGTTAAGATTTGGGGGCTTTGTAATGTATCAAGGAGAAACATTACTGATAAGATAACCCCAGAGCATTACAATTCATGTTTGTTTTACCAATACAGTTTAAATGGAAAACTCTTCTCTTGCCTCTTTTTATCATTTTTATAGAGTTGGAGAATTGAACAGGTTCCAAAGCACTGGTATTTATGACTGAAAAATAAAACATGGTTTGCAGCAGGAGAACCCACTGTTTCAACTTTGACATTAGACTTGAAAAGGAATGGCTTAAAACATCTCTATTTTATAGTCTGCTTCTTGAATGAATGCCTCATCATTTTCTTTGATACAGCTGTGAAAAGTAAATCCTTCCTCAGACCAGGCTCAGAATAAAATACCATGCCCAGTTGCATTTGAAGTAACAGATACCATGGGTAGCCTGTTACACAATCATCTGTGGTAAAAAGTGCAGAAACTAAAATACAGAAAGTCTCCTGAAACTCCTATTAAATTCCTGAGGAGCAGCTCCCAGAATAAACTACAAGATGCAGCACAATCATTACATAAAACTAATAGCTACTGTCTCCAATAGTTTTAGCAGGAATGCTTGGACCTCAGAAATAGAATTTCTACTGAAACTGCGTTGTGTTTGCCTTATAGCTCACATACTTGAGGGAAAACAGCTGCTTTTCACAAGGCTTCTTTGCCTTGTATGGGGTGGACAGGGGTCAGTGTTTCTGCAATCATTATTGCTTTGAGAAATGCTTTACCTCATCCAGAACAGTTTAAGCATTTGCCCACAGAAGTTGGACAAAGACTGCAAAATTCCTTGATACAAATTACTGTATAAAGCAGGGATAGAACAAAGTGGCAGAAGAAAGGCAAAAATGGTTGGTGTAAAAAACCCACAAATAAACAAACAAAAAACGCCAACAAACCCCCCCAAACAAATCCCAAACCCCTCACACCAACACCATCCAAAAAACCCAAACCCACAAAGAAAGCCTTTCCCCATTCTCTAGTCAGAGCAGCTGAAAGGCTGTTTCTAAAAGCCAAAAACCCATAAAAACTGACAACATTTCTAGATAAGATACATGATACTATAGAATTTACACCATTTACTGCTTTCCGTGGTTGAAATCATCCTATTCACTTTTGCCCCACTTTAGCATTTTGCCTCTCTTCCCCTCTTTTTTCTCATTTTATTTATAAATGAGAGAGGAAGAGTCAAATTGTAATATAAAACCCCCAACAGCCATCTCAAGAAGAATATTTTGCACTATTTCCTGCAAATTGAATGAACACTTTCAAACAGCTGCCGCTGTACTTTGGAGGTATTTGAGGTATATGCAGGAACATGCTTTCTATTTAATGTGATCATATGGATTGGGTGTTTTAAAGTTCTGCAGTTCGAACACAGCTAAAACAGAGCCTACTCAAGCTTCCTACATTTCAGCGTAAAGGCTCTCTTGAAAGCCTCCAGAGATTTACTGTCATGTCACAACCATATTTGTGTGGCCATACATTCACACTGAAACCCTCAGCAGAGCCAACACACTGAGAAACCTAAGTAGAAAGCAGTAAATAGGCAATACTATTCAACAAGAAGGAAACTACGTATTGTTAGCTGTGATGTACAAATTTATTACAACAGTTTTAAGAAAAACACATCCCTGCAACCCACATAAAGTTTGCCTTGATCTATTGCTTCATTGCAAATGTAAAATTCGCTTGTATTATCAATGGACACTGAAAGAATATGCAGCTCAAAGCTTTCCATGGTTAGTTTATGACACAGGAAAATCAACCGAGTTTACTCCTGAACCACAATATTAGATCCAACTAGGGTGTGTGCTGCAGAGAGCAGGGGGAAGGAAGTGAGGAACCAGAAGAGAACAGAAGAATTTGCAGAGTGCAGTGGGTCAGCATCTCACCCTCCCAGCAGCTGCAGGCTGAAGGAATGCAGCGAGATGCAGAAATTTCAGTAGGTGATTTGGAAGATGGTGAGTGCACTCAAGTAACCCAACTGTTAAAACTAAAAGCCAGCATTAAATAAGCTCACACGTGGTTCCCCTCCATAATTCCTCTTGAACTGAACACACAGAGTTATTTCTCTGGATCCTTCGTGTAGATAAAAGGTGGTTTTTAGGTCAAAAAGTCAGTCTAGAATCTCACAATTTGGAGTTCAATATGTTGAAAGAAAAACCCAAACACTTGGGCATATTTCACACTTAAAATACAGATGCAACCTTTTTTTTTAGCTCCAAGGGGAACCTGCTTATTTGCAGGCACAGGATACAGTCATGAGAAATCCAACTCTTTAACGGAAAGGTTCTGAGCCCTCTCCAGAAGGAAATATTGAGCAGCACACATCTTGCATCTTACACCACCAGTGTATTTTAAGAGGTATTTATGCAGTTCGCATAAGGTTTGTGAGGAATACATTCATACCCTGCACTGAATATGAATTAGTACCTACACACACACACACACACACACACACACACACACACACACACAACCTAAGCCTTTAAACTATTGTCTCTCATCTTCTTTATTAGTGCTTCAAAGTGTTCTTTACAAGCAGCATTCCTTAACAGTAGCCCAAGCCCATTTGGAATAAAATTACTGTTACTGGCTCTACAGCAAAGCCAAAAGCATTTGTGTACAAACTGCATTTGCAGTTATTCCAACGGGAATTATAAAGCACTTAATAATGTAAGAGGAACATTAATCTTAACATGCTGTTTAGGTATTAATTTACTTTCAAGTTGTATATGCCATATCTCTGGGCATGATGCACTTCACTAAGAAAAAATTAGAGTAATCCACAGACAAAGAGCTACAGAAAACTGTAGATTACTGGTGCTGTAATGCATAATTACCTGGAAGACAGAAACAATCACTGTAACTCATGCTTGGTGGATCAGCCTCAGAAGGAGGAGTGACAGATGGGGATAGTTGAACTATTTCCATTTATTATATTAGTAAACTCACCAGCTGAGCTTCCCCTCACACTTTATGGATATGATAAGTACAGGAGTGTCAGCAATCAAAAAGGGCAAATTGGACAAACCAAGTACTTTTAATGGAAAAAAAAAACAACAACCCAGCTCTTGTACTCCCAGAAAAGCTGATCCTCGTCTATACTCTAATGTTATTGCATGCTCATGGTTTGCCGTGCCAGCACTCCATTTCAAACTCACAAACTATCTTGAGGAATACGACCGGAAAATGCACTTGCTCCCTATGCCACCACACCATGCCCTGGAGCATGATAGGGGCTACACAGGTAGGAGCTGGCTGCATTACATAACTCATTTCTGGTCTGGTTGACTATGTCAACAAAATGCACTTACCGAAATAATGGATGATGGAGTAGTTGAAAGGCACATGTAAAATAATTGCATACAGAGTCCATTTCAGATGAAAGTGGCTTTAGCTCGATTCTTATATAAACATATGGTTATGCCGTGTACTGACTCAACAGCAAAAATCCTAAAGCCTTCAACAGCAACTAGCACACTAGGTTTTTCAAGCCATTTTACATCTCCTAAGTGGATTTGAATTCTTTGTGGTTTTTTTAAAGCAGCAAGATGTTTCTGGTTTGACACATAGCATTTCACTTCACATTACCTCTTACTTCCACAAAAGGTGATTTCCCCAGTCCACTACCACAAATTAACATAGAGAAGCAGGGAACAAAATATGGAGAGATAGGCCTTGCTTACTATTGTCCCTTACTATACTGAAACATGATGTATGCCCAAAGTAAACATTCATAAAACAGTTAAAAGTTTACAAATTATGTATCAAGTATAGCTTGTGAATTGCTCTTTTCAGGTTACACAAGCTTGGATTAGATGACATATTGTTCACTACCGAGATGGAAAGCTAGTTAGTCTGTGGATTTGCCTAACAAGAATATGACAGATGGAGCAGAAGCAGCAAGTAAACATCATATAGAGAAACATTTCTGACGAAGACCTACAGAGAGCAACTAACTGCACTCTGAGATGCTCTGAGTTTAATTACCTCCTCTATGTAGAGTTTCCTTCTCCTAAATGAGAAAGATACTTGCCTGTTTTTAAGTAAGCATTTCCCTCACTTCTGAGAGACTGGATTGCACTTTAAAGATTGCAACACACTATTGAAGATCAGGTCAGATAGAGCCAGTGGCATTTAAAATTAAATTAAAGGCTAAAACTATCATATAAACAGTTATGAAACCTGAGATAGTTTCAGGAAATAGGGATGAGATCCTTTCCATAGCTAAGGTTAAAACAGAACAAGCAATTAAGAGCTGGAAAGGATAGTCTGCAAAGGCTTCAGAAAACTAATGTATTAGTCTGATATTAAACAGAACATATTAAACATATTAAACAGAAGATCCTGAGCCACCAACTGGAGCCAAGGTTCAACTCCAGAGCAACAACTCCAGTCTTATGCTTGCCACAGGTAATTACTGACAGTACTACCAGATACCAAAGGACTAACAAGGTACCATAATTTAAAAATCTATTCCTTATTCCATACGTGTCCTTGATTTGCAGAAATTGTTTCAAAAGTCACACCTGAGTTGCTCATCAGCAACACAAACGTGATTCTCTTCTCTGCAACAGATGAACACTGACAACACAATCTGGACCTGAATTATTCAGAGGACAAGAATTTGGGTGTGTGAGGAACACAACGTATTACTTGCAATGTTTTCACTGCTTAAAGCTCCAATTGCAATATATGCTTCAGAAGTTTGGCACAGAGAAATATACTGAAAATTTACAACTAACATCCACAGCACCATATAATTTGATGAAGTGCCTGACAGCTTACGAAGTGCATTACTGGCTTTTATTATAGCAGGAAATACAGGCGAATATGATGGATATCAATTCCCTCCTTTCTTAAGGTTCACTGGGCATTTTAATTTTACCTGTATCCTTCTCTTGAATACAATGGCAAAAGGCAGACAGAAACTTCGTCTTAGGACTTGCAGACCACACAAAATAGTGGCCCTGGGTAAGCCTATACCACAGGTGCAAATTTGCCCAAAAAATAACAAAGAGCTTATAAACCCTGTATGCTGAACAGAAATACCAGACTAGGAAAAGGTGGTGAACATCAGAGAGCTGTAGAGATGGTATTTCTTAATGTGTTCACTAGTACATGACTTGGGCACACACACAGAACACACTTTGTGAGATGAAGATGTAAGTTCTTACGAGCAGAAGATGGGGAGAACATTGCACACACACAAGATGATCTAGAACAGAATTATTTTCATGCATCAAAACATAAAGTCATGATGTGACCACAACCTTCAGCAACACAGCAGGCACTCATCAAATGGAACAAACTCAGGTTGAGGACCCCCCCAAAAAAGCATTTCAGACGTTTTTCAGTAGCGTTTCATCTGTTACAGTGATGATAGAGACAAATGAGACCTTGTCAACTCTCTCACGGTGATGAGAACAAACTGACCTACTGCATGATACACTGGTGAACCTCGCCTGGAGCAGTGCCTGAATTTCTAGCCACCTAACCACTCATGTTCACAGAAGAAATTAGAAAGATGCAGAGAAACAGAACAGAAAGGAGATTTAATCTTTCGTTTATTTAACCTCACAATACAGTTAAAGGGGCAGTTTGCAGCTGCTGTGTTCTTACAAGCAGTTAATTAAATATCACTGGATAAGCAAACAGAAAGGAAAATAGGAAATATGTGTTTAACTTAACCAGCTAGGCTGAGGCATTTCTAACAATAAGCCACCAGAATTACACTAGTACTTGAAGACAGATTCTACTTCCTAGATATTCTGGTATAACTTTCTAATTGGAACAAAAGGAGCAAAAATCTACATAACTTATAAAGTAGAAATGCATTCTATGGCAAAGGTCACTGCACCGATGTGGTACCCAGAAAGCAAGGCACAGTGCTAAGCAACTGAGTTGCATTAATTGTATAAACTGTAGCACATTACTTCAAAAAACAACACCCCACCAAAAAACCTGTAAAAACCAACATACAAGAACACTTCAGAAGCATGTCAGGAGCCCTAAGCTTTTTAGCTTGCTATTGACCATGGACAGGTGCTTCAACCACAGCTACTTATTAACAAGTACCAGTGCTGTGCCACACTGACAGAAACAGGTTGCTGTCAGAGTGCTGCAAGAGCAGAACTCCTGAGAAATATATTGGTTTTCTTCTTGTTTAGAAGAGATCTCCTCTCAGGAGTTTTGCTTTGATCCTGTACAACAAAATGCAGACAAAAGAGTTATCAGGTGCACAACAACACACATGCAGCAGCATTTAGGTTTTTCTTTTCTTAGGAAAAACAGGATGTTTTTCAGAGATACAAAGCAGATTGTTCCTGGGAATCTGTGGTTTATCCATGAGCAGAATGATTAAAGCAGTCTCCACAGTTTAGGACCTTTTTAAAGGGGAGAATAAACTTCACTACATGCCTCCGTGAATACCTCCAACAATTATTCAAGGAAAAACCATCCTCAACATAGCGCCCTGAAGAGGTTTTCTTTTCTCCCCAGTAATATTCTGGAGGACTTTTTTCTTCCCTAATTCTTCAGGTTCTTACAGACACTCCACTAACAGCAACACAGAGTCTTTCTAGCAGGCAAGAAAGGAAAGGTTATTCATGGCATTGCACTCATCACTGCACTGCTGAAGCTTACTTGAAGCTACTTACACTGCTAAAGCCTCTCGAGGCTCTTATTTAAATACTAAGTTTAAGGGATCTTCGCTTTGCCATTTGAAGGCGCACCACCACCTTCTCACGTGGCCTGACAGCACTGCATGTGAGCTATTACTGCAAAGTCGTTTTCAATTTTCTCCCACTCTAGTTCAATCCCATTAATTGGTATTCATGAACTTACTTTGAAGCCAAACATGTCTTACTTTCCACTTGTAGACATACAATTTCATTTGTGCTCTTCGAGACCACTTAAAGAGCAGACCTAAATCAGTTTTGAATTTTCCCTGCTGTTGAGAAGTGACCTCAATTTTTGATTTTGCGGCATCAGCAAATTCAATTAGTTTATTTCCCACATCTAGGTCACTGATGTTGGCTGGAAACAGAAGAGGTCAGAGCATTGACCTCTGTGGAACTCCACTGCCAGCCAAACATGCCTTTTCCTTTTTCTGTTGTATAATTGGGGTTTACTCGGTTTTATCAACTGTCTCTAATGTCTGAACTTCATTCACATGCATTGAAAAGCAGCCTGCCAACTAAAGCTCTGTCTTCATTAGGCTCAGAACATAATTTCATGAAAATCAAAATTATCACTGTTCATATTGTCTAAACTCTGAAAGAAGAAAACAAAGGAGAAACAAAACAAAGCAAACTAGATGGAGGAATTGTTAATGATTGTTATACTGCAAGGTATTAGTACCAGAAAATCTAAAAGATCTTTTTAAGTAAGAATTGACTGCTTGAGCAAGTTACAGAATCACAGAATCATTCGGGTTGAGAGGGGCATCTAGAGACCATCGCATCAGAGCCAAGTTACACAGGAACACATCCAGGCAGGTTTGGAATGCCTCTGGAGAGGGAGATTCCACAACCTTCTTGGGCAGCCTGTTCCAGTGCTAAGCCACCCTCAAAGTGCAGAAGTTCTTCCTCATGTTGAGGTAAAACTTCTTGTGTTTTCATTTATGGCCATTACATTCAGCAATGCCACTTTTATTTCAGAAGACTTCTTTTCTACCCTCCCTTATTCTTATTCTGAACTTTGGTTATTGGGAAGCTAGGAATTAACTCAGGTTGGAAGGGTTCCCTTTAAGTCACCTAGCCCAATGTCCCACCTCAAAGCACGCTTATTTATTAACAGCTTTTTCAGGGCTTTGGTCAGTCAAGTTTTGAATATATCCAAAGACTGATGTTTCCAACTCATTTTGGTACCTGCCCTGGTGTTGACATCCCCCATGGTGAAAAACATTTTTTTCCTCACATTGACCTGGAATTTCTCATACTCCAACTTGTATCTTCTACCACACATCCCCGCACTACGCACCTCCAAAAGCTTGGTGCCATCTTCACTAGAACTTACTTACACCCTTGCCAGCTCATTGACCACCTTAAGTCAGGTGTACACATTACACGCATAGGCTAATGAAGAAGTACACACTTGAAAGTCTGACAATGAAAAGACAGAGATGTCCATAAACCAGTTTACCACAGCTATGCTTAAAAGCTATGTGGATGACTCTGCCTCTTACAAGACCCACCCCCCTCCAGAGTGGCAAGTGCAAAATTGGGTTTCTTATGGAGCCAGAACCGTAAGAGCTGATGTGCTCCTACACCAAAAGACAAATGTTCTGGCACATTCAAGATTTTCTTCTGTTACTTTTCAGCATAGCTCCATTTTTCCATTTCCCTCCCTTCCCACTCCGCACCCCAACTGTGTTTCTGCAAGTACAAACCTTAGGAGAAGTTTCAGTTTACAGTAAACTGACCTTGCAGACAGAGTACCTGGAGTAGGTAAATATACCTCTGGGAAACCTAATTTTCAACCAATCCCAGCAGTTGGAGATAACAGTGGAAATTCTATTTCTGGTTTATCAAACTATAATTAAAAATAGTTGAGGCATAGATACCAGTAAGCAATACTTCATATTGATTTAGTCATGGAAAACACATTTTTGCAGCTTTTATGCAGAAGTCACATCCCAGTCATCTTAATTCCAATTGAAAAGTGAAACAAAACAGACTGACAAACAAGCAAGCCAGAAAAATCAATAAACCCCAACTAACACTTAGCTGAAATGCATCACATTCTCATCACTTTCTGGTATCTTTAGACGACCAAAGCAATTCAAGAGGAGAGAAAAAAAACAACTGCAAGTCCCTAAGTTTGACTACAAAGACTTTTATTTAAACAGCTTAGCACATGCTACACAATGCATGACTTTCTAAAACTGTGATTGCCATGAGCCAGGTATTTATTACCTCCCCAAACCACAATTTCCCCACCTAAATAAATATGGCTATCAGTACTGTTTTCCAGCTCCTGCATTTACAATGATCACTTGGGTTCTAGCTCAAGATGGATCACCTGAATTTCCCAAGGCCATTTTCTGAAACCCACTAAGTTGACGGGCATACAGTTTTAAAAGAACTTAGAAATTCCTCTAATTCCTTCCATGTGTAATGCAAGAGGCTTTTTGAATTGCAAGCTATAGGCAGTCATTTTGCTGAGTTCAGCTAAACAAAGGAGCAAAACAAAGCATCTGCATGCTAAGACCTTGTTCACTGCTCAAAGAATTTCATTTATTCCTAGCACTAGAGCCAAAGGTGATTGCGCCCCAGTGAAAAACACTACCGCACAAAATCTCTGTAGCAATACATATTGTTGATACTGTTGTTAAAACTGTGGTCTTCTGATTATTCCCTGTTTTCACAAAGCTTTCCATATGCTTTTCTTTGCATATAGCTCATATGGCAGTATGCTACATGTTGGCAGTCTGCAGTAATAAGCGAGAGAATTGAAGGAATGAGGCAGATAATAAAAATACTTCTAAGCAGAACATACGGAGGAGGGAGCGTAACTGGGCGTAGATATCAGAAGGCACGGATACGGGGAATTGTCAAACTGCCAGTGGAAATCTCTCACCGTGTTAACCATGATTATAGTACCCCCATATTTAAAGCTCCACAGCCAAAAGCAAGTAGCAGTTTAGGTCAGGAGTTAAAACAGGCCCTGTAGACTTAGGCAGTGATTCTCCTCAGGCAATGCAGGAAGAGTTTAAGCATAGATGCCAGCATGCTATGGACAGGTACACTGGCTTGAATGTGCATCCCTTGTAAACTGCCTAGAAAACCAAAATGTAATCAAAGCCAATGTCTCATAGATTTTTTTATCTTTATATTTTTTCCTACTTGCCTACTAGCAGTGACTAACCTTCTGAAATGTTTTCAGTTCCTTTATTCATTTACAGATGAAAAAAACACAGCACAGGGTTATCTAATGACAACCCACAACCTAGTGTAGAAAGTCAAGTGAACCTAGTCTTTCTCTTTCTATAAATTACGTATTCCTGAATATTACATGTAGATCAAAGAAAACTTTCTTGCTTTCACTAAATAAGGCAATGAAGGAATTTGGTCCAGTTTAAGTTACCTTAGCACAGATGTTTTTTCCTGGTTTAGTTTCCAAACATTTTCTGAATAGGACATCTTATAAATAGTTTTCCATGCAAATCTAAAACCTTTTCAATTTACAATTGTAAAGTTCATTACATCCCAGAAGGCTTTTATATGTATCAGGAAATTATTTGGCTATACAAGCAGCAGGCACTGGCATTTGAAAACTATGATGCAAGGACTACTCTTCACTGTCACGCAGAACCATTGGCCACTAATTTAACCCAAGCATTCAGAGATTTTATTCTATTGTCTCTCAAAAATGAAAAGATGAATTTACAGAAGAGGTTTAAAGTACTTGAAGATAGAGAAATACAAATATCGCAAGACAACAGATGAATGTGGAGGAAATTAAGGGCACAAAGCCTTATCTAATGCAAACTTGGCTGAAATGCAAGAATAAAGCTATTGTATTCTTCACCTAAACAGGTAGAGGGTGCCAAGAAAAAAATAAAAATAAAAAAAAATAAAAATCACAAAAGCAGTTACAGACTTGGACCTTCAATCACCTTTCAAAAGCTGAGCTTTATTCCTTATGTAGTTCATAGGAGTTTCGAACACAAACTAAGCAGGAACAGCAGAATCCAGCATGTATGTGCCAGTTTTAATGAGACAGTAGTAAACTTCCATCCAAGGCAATCTACGTTAATGACTGTTAGCAAGTGCTGCATCATCTCCTACATGTGTATGTAGGTTGCATCATCTCACATGATTAAACAGTGGTGCTGAACCATCTCAGTACCAAAACATTTCCCTCTTACTATTACTTAGACTGAATTATGACAGACTAATGCAGAACAGAAAATAATTCCCTTAATGCATTACTCCTGCCATCACTGATGGTGTGCTGTAACCGACACACCAGATTTGTGGACCATCACAACAGGATGGACTGCATGCTGCGGTTTCTCCAGGGACATCTTATGAGAGGTGGTGTGAAATATCCTAACTCAAAAGCTGCAGTTTGTGCTGTAGCTTTACCTCTTCTATGACAAGTGATAATTCTCTAACATTCAGAGCATATCTCTTGGCTTCTACTCTCAAAAGGGAAATTAATCCCTTTTGATGTATTTGAAGCTCAGAATTCCTGTTTACCCATGCTTGCTGAAACAAAATATAAATAAAAACAAAACCCTATTTTCAGACTTCAAAAAGGCTCAATACACCCATCTGTTCCAGCTAAATTCTGCATGAGAATGTGGAAAAACTCCACATAAAGGGTTTGATCTCTCACGTCCTCAAGTCATTCGGAATTTTCTCAGTGACTTGAATGGGAGAGAGATCAAGCCCAGGGAGCATAGCAGGGCAGCCAGTTGGCCACAAGGTATTGATTGTGAGGTCTGTGTCCTTTTTGAAATAGTATGTTTGACCCTCAGGCTAAATAGGTTGGCACAGATGATCTACACCAAACAGAACGCTACCAACTCAGCTATTCACTGAAAGACTCACAAAATTTGGCCTTCTTCTTCCTCCTCGTCTACAGGCTCATGCAGCTATGCAGGAATCTCAGTTTCAGGATGAAAATGTTTTTAGGCAAAAGTTATAGACAGCTTAAAAAGTCAAAGCCCTAAAAGCTCAACAACCAGAAGGCGTGCCAATAACCAATCTGAGCCTTTCCATGTTTCTGCAGACTAGAGTTGTGCTTTCTAAACCTTTTAAACAACCACCTTTAAAAATTCAGTGAGCCTTTTAATCTTTGATTTCATCTACTAAAAATAGGGAAGCATAAAAGTAGAACTACATATTCCTGCAAGTGGGTGTCAGTTATGCAAGCCCTTTAACTCAGACATGAACAAGTTAGAAAACCTATTTTGATTAATAGGAAGTTACAGCATTCATTACTTTGGAATCTGAGTATTTTGCAAATGTTTTAACTTCTGCAAATGCCTAAACACACCACTCCAAATGCTAAGTTAATTCTGACACACTGAAGAATTGCTTTGAATAGAAGTATGGGAAAGCATATCTATATGAAAACACAGCTCACGGAAGACAAACACTCCTTCTGCAACACTGCAAGGACTTTGTGATATAAAGTCTAAACCAAAATTACAGCAATTAACTGAATAGAGTCATAACTTTATATCAACAGTTTTAGACCATAGCACAAGTCTGGTTACTTTGGAAGCTATAAAAACCACATTGCACTAATCAATAGAAACAATGCCACTGAAAAATTAGAGTGGAACAGTTTAAAATAGCTTGGAAAAAAACTCACCTCTAGGGCAACAACAGCAAATTCAACTTCTCAAAATGTGCTGGGAAGGGGGAAGGCATTTCCATGAACAAGTTCATTCTGAAATGTCTTTAAAGATAGGAAAATTAAGGGTTTTTTTCAACCCTTCTTAAAAAAAAAAAAAAAAGAAAAAGAAAAAAGAAAAACTGAAGGACTGCTATGATAAAAATGTATAAATCATCCACCATCTCTTTACTTTGCATTGAACTTCTTTAGGAAAAATGTGCCCGGTCAGTACATCTTTACTTGCAAACTGAGCTGGGTAAAGGGGTGGGTTAAACTTTGCTAGAACTGAGGCAATACAGGCAGAAAAGAAGAGAAAGAGACACCTGTTCAATTGGTCATCATCAGCCTACACTGAGTGAGTCCTGTGAAAAGCAGGAGAAAATTCAGTCCCCTTGCATCATCATGTTGTAACCTTTCCAGTACTCAGGAACCATTACCACAATATCGGATTGAGAAAAACTGGCAGAAAGATCCCCTCCCATGAGGACTCAATGGAGAGCCAAGTAAATGTATTTGCAGCCACCCTCTATTCTGTGCAAGTTTTCATGTCATTAAGAGATCAATAATCTAGTTCATCTTCCAAAATTTAACATCCTCTTCCTGTTTTGGGGATGCTCACTGAAGAAAACTGTAAACAGAACCATCAAAAAGCGCTAAGTAACTTGAAATCCCATCACTGTAAAAATGCAGTAGTGAAGATGAAAGTCTTCACTGTGGTAGGAAAAAGATGCTCAACTCATGGGACTTAAATCAGGATTGAAGGGGCTTATTGATCTATTAACAACATGTAATAAACTGGGAAGCAGAAAACTACATATTCAGAATCAATATCAACAACACAACAGATAAACCCCAACACTAGACACTTTCAAAATGTTAATGAACACCTATAAACATCTAAACACCCTCCTGCAACCAGTCCCCAAAAGCTGAACTCCCCTACAAGCAAGCACACAGGCCATGTGGGCTATACCTGCACACCTCCCCTCCTCAGGGTGCACTGGTTCTCCTGCTGGCATATCTTCCCCTGGGCACCCCCACTATTGTCCATCCCTTTGATGGATGCAGACTGGGCACAGCATCCTATAGGAGGTCTGTGCTATCTGGGCTTGGCAGCATATAATTACCAAGAAAAGGTCATGTGGACTTCCCCACAAGTGATCAAAATTGAACTCCTGAACTCTGCATGCTAGAAAACCAAGTGCCTACTTTATTTCTTCAGAAGGTCAGTAACTAATATGATCATAGAGTAATTCAGTTTATTAGGGACATCAAGAGGTATCTATTTCCACCTCCTGCTCAGAATATGTTCAGCCATTGGATCAGACCATTTGCTCAGGGCTTGACCAGTCAGGTCTAAACCCTGCAAAACTAAGACTGCAAAACCACTCCAGGTAACTGCTCAACCTCACGGTCCTTGAGGGGGGAATAGTTTTTCTTTATATCCAGTCTGAACTCAAATTCTCAGTTCTAATTCTGCCCATTACTCATCCTGCTGCCACACACTAAGCCTGACTCCACCTGCTCAATAACCACCTCCCTACCGGTATGGGCAGGCTGCTCTCAGGTCCTCCTGAGGCCATTTCTTCTCCAGGCTGAAAAAGCACAGATGTCAATCCTGATTTACCACTACAGACACAGTCCACTTCTACCTAAGCACTTGAGACATTAGGGTATATTTTCCTTGAGTTTCTTTCACAATTCTCCTGGAAGATAGTTCTTCTGAGTCATGGACAGTAGCACACAAAGGCAGTGGTGCAGTAAACAGTCTGTCAGGATGTTCTGCTTTAGTCAACACTGCAGTTCACTGTGGGATAGAGAAGCAGCCACAACCACCCAGGTTTTCTAGAGATAAACGTATTATGCAAGACAAACTGAAAAAGCCTCTCCCAAAACCAAAGAAAGTAGACTTTTCAGTGGCTTAAATTAAGAGTTAAAATGGCAGCAACAGGATAACAAAATAGAGGACATCCACTGTTCGCAAAGAACACTACTAATAACACAGTCAAGTCCCACTGAACAATCAAAAACAAGCTGGTTGACACTTAAGAGAGCATTAGGCCATAAGATACTGACAGCTCTGGTCTCTAGTTACCCTCTCAACAGATAAGACTTCCAATAGAGTAGTCTGGTTTTTAAGTGTAGAGGATCTAGATGCTCTTGAAGACTGACACTCTCCCAGAGACCTCTGAGAAGGTATCAGGAATCTACCTAGCCCCCTGGGGAGAGCTACAGGGAAAGCAATTAGCAGGATTGGTCTGCAGGGTGTTACAGAAAGGCAGTCTTATTCTAGCCATTTTTAGAAAGCCTGACCAGGATAACATGGTTATAGCTTCAGGATAACATGCTTGAGCAAGTCCTCTATGGACAACAAGCACTAGTGGAGTAAAGAAATAGTAGAAGGGAGTAATAGCGACCTCTAAAAACAAGATGCTACTTTCTCTTTCAAAAAGAGCTTGGTGCTGCTCAGTAGTAAAAGACTCCTAGGTCTCATCAAGCCTAGGTATCATTGGCAAGCAAACTACTCAGCCATGCACACGAGTCCCCTTTTATCCCACTCTTGGCACACCATACTCTTAGAGGCAATCATCTTCCATATCCCCTGTCTTGACAAGATTACAATTCTACCTATTTAACAAACAGGGATTATGTCATTAATTCTCAACAACAGAAGACTCAGAAATCCCTCTGGCTCTGACCTGCCGTAACACACACCACATACCAAACACCTGTGGTTCAAAGGCAAGCTCTATAAAGCATGCTTAGCATCCCAGCAAAATCCCAGGGTGGATGGCAGTACATTCTAAATAGTCTCTCCTCTGAATGACCTGGACAGAAGATGCACTGCCAAGTGAATTTTTAAGGCTTTATAGGGATGCAGTTAGCTCATATCACCTGGGAAGCCTTTACAGACCAAAGATCTTAACCTCTGTCTGTAAACATAAGGCAAGGAAAGGATCCAAGAGCCAGAAATTGCTCCAAGCTGATGCATGGCAAAAGTACACCTTACAGCTATCAGGTGATAAAATGTGATGTCTTTTGTAGATTTCAAATCATTTCAGTGATTATGTAAAGCGAATCCCTTCTCGAGCTAAAAAGGCAAATGTTTGAAACATGCCTGTTATCTGCCTGACTATTCCCTCTGCAAATTGATATACAGGAAGGATGCTATGCCGCTGGCACTGTTCCAATCTAAGCAGCATGCATATCCTTCCATCATTGCAGCACTTTGGGGATCAAACCAAAATGGTGTCAGCATCATTTCCAGGGCAAGACAAATGACTGCTCCAAATAAATACAAGGCTAAATAATAAAAATTCTGTGTGTGATAAATAAAAGCAAAACAGACTCTGAACAAAATGCATCCACCACAGTCTAAATGAGGAATGGAAACTAATCTCACCCCAAACTCAACAGTCTGCAGGAAAGCTAAAAATGAGATGCCAATGGGGATCAGCAGAACCTGTGAAACTCAGAAAAGGCCACAAACTGAAGAAGAAAGAGCAAGATGCTCTTACCAAATAAAAATCCTACTCTTTAACATCAGTGTTCATTCTTAGCATTCTTGGAAACATTAGTAATGTTTTAACGCAACCAAAATGCACATTTCACACCTATACCAAAGACTAACTTTATGTGGTTTGAACATATTTTGAGATACGTGGTATCTTTGTACCACTGTATTACCTTTGGGTCCTTAAAGAGGGAAGCCATCACCTAGAGGAACGCAAAGTCATCCTGCTAAGGATGCGAAACCGTTTCCATGTGCACATCTTAGAAAGCATCCACAAGATAAAAAAAAAGGAAGAAAAAAAATTCTAGATTCCCAAACTCAACAGAGAAGCTTCAAAACTAGAGACAGCTGCTGATTTAGTCCTGAGAAAATGAGCATCCTCTTGAGATCTCTCTGCCCACTCGTCTCAGCGCTGATTCTCATTCCTACAGATGGCCTACCTGCTCTGAAAGATTTCCTGCAGCACCCTCTGCCAAAAACTGTGCCTGGAATGTCAGCAAGTGAAAAGAAAGAAAACCCAAACACACACCACAAGTTGTGTTCAGATTTTTGCAGATACAAGTGTCACAGCATGAGGCCTACTCAAGAGCACCACCCAAATAAAAGAGATCTTGGCTGCATCTGCCTGGCTCTAATAATACCATACGTAGTGGAAAACAGGGAAGTGATAGATTAATGTATCTACCTGTTGCAAAATGCACACATTTTGTAACACATTCGGGGTGAGAGACCAAAGGGCAACAGCAGAGACATCCCTCCGGGGGGAATGCTTAACCCAGACATTTGACACCATGTAAAAGGCTGCACTTCACAAGGGCACAGAGGCCAGGCTGGCAGCTGGGACCCTGCATGTCAGTTGGGCAAACAGAGCAAGTGTCTCACTTCCCTGGCTTCTGGCCTCCATCTAATCTGAACTGGAGGATAGGAGCCTATGTTAATACCTACATTGGTATGAACGTGTGATAAAACAGAAAATGCTATCCACCTGCTATACCTGCCTTTATTAGTAAAGCATTTTGAAGCTATATGTCACCAAGTGCTGAGACATAGTTCTTCTGACAAACTTTCCTGTGACATGTGAAATATTCAATTCCTATATTACTTAATAGTATTAGGCACCCCACTACTCCAGAAAAGATGGTGTTTGTTTTGTCTTATCTCTGATGTCATCACACCGGAGTTCACATAGCTTCTAAGGAAGATGACACCACAAAGAGGATGTGGGATGCTCGGCACACCACAGAAATACACACTTAGAACATCCAACAGCCAGCTGAAATCACCTGCAGGGCACTGAGGTAAGTTTAATTCTCACATGGAAACAGAAGTAGCCATAATGCTGAAATGGAATTTGAGAGCAGAAATTAGCTTACCAGTTATAACTAAAATGCTGCAACTGCAGCTACTTCAAAGCAGCCACAGCTTTACAGCAGCACATAGAGCTCATGATGCAATCCCACTCCTTTTTGTAACTTTAACAGGGTAATTACTTCTTCAAAATTAAGCTGCTCTCTTCCCCTTTCCTTACAAGATTGATTCCTTCAAATCATTTAATGATATTCAACTATTATGTCAAGCATAATTGACTAACCTAAGGTTTAAGGACACCAGCTATTATTAGCAAAGTGTTTTAAAACACATTTTGCTGACATGGCCACAGCTGGAATTTTTAAGAGTGTTACATGCTCACAGGGCAGCCCAGAAACGTTACATATAATCTGTCTCTCCAGGCGAGGGTAGGGCAGAAGATGGGGCTAAAGCACAGAAATTACATATTAAAAGTATTTCTAAAATGTAATGTCAAAGACAGCAGATGCTTAAAAGATTAGGTTCTTGTGAAAACTTAAGCAGCAGGCTGAGTTTTATTCATATATATATATATATGTATTCTGATGTACATATATATTCATATACACATATATATTCTGATGCACACACATAGGACCCAATTCTTTGACAGCTTACTCAAGCTTTAAAAACATGACACTTCATTAGAACCACTTGCTGTTTGCAGTGGTAGAAAGCACAGACCAAATCAAATCTGAAAGTTCTGGCTTCTTGCCATTACAAATACTAAGATCAGCATTCAAGAATAGCTAAGTAGATAAGACACTGTGTGCACCTCTCTCATGGCAATTTTAGTATTCGGACATCAAAACAGTAGCAAAAAAAAAAAAAAAAAAAAATCACTGACAGGCAATCAGTAAAGCCCAAAGCAGCGATGAAGACATTTTCCACTTTTGTGCTATATCATTTAGTAACTAAAATCTGTTTCAAAGCTTTATAGGTGCTGGGAAAGTTAAAGACATTGCTGATAGCCTTTCCAATGCTGCTCTTTACATTCCTCTTGCCTGGAAGATTAAGACATCTATCCTCTGATCCCAAATTCCCAAAGAATCTTTGAAATGAAAGTGTAAGCCTGGCAAAACACAGCTCCAATTTCAGTACAGCAAGAGAACTCAGCGAATTTCTGCAAGCCCTCCAGTTGCAGAATGAGGGCCGCAGATAGGCTGTGGTTATATTTAGGTGAGTTGATTCATAGCAAAACTAAAATCTAGATGCATCTGGTAGAGTAATTCCACATATTATGAAGAGCAGAACCTCTCTCCAGAGGTGCAGAATCCCCCCATGTCTTACAGTGGGATGCAAGTGTCACTAGGCAATACCACGACATAACACAGCAGTTCATAGTTGTCAAGTTGTTCCACCTCAAATGCCCACATCAGGCCAGCTTGGGGTGTTTTTAACAATATTAAATTAAAATGCAGACAGCTAGAATATTATCACTTTTAACTCATGGATATCTAGGAAAATGGGCAGTGGGTCAGATATGTTTTTCAGAAACTGTATTTTAATTCTGGGCTGTGTTTCTGACAATGAGGTTGTCCCAGATAGAGCTGAGGACCAGGACATGGGTCCAGCTCTCTCCTTAACCTTTGAATTCCAGTTGTTTAGAAAAAGACAATTCCTTCTTCAGCAATGTGATTCAACTACAAGATTTTTCATAACCATGGCTATGCATATCATAGCACAACAGTAGTATCTGGAAGATACTACCATCAGTGAGAACTGGGGGAACAGAGAGGCATTTAGCATCCTGTGTGCTTAGGTTTTAATAAATTATCTGGTTGAGCGAGTCATGTCTGCCACCTGGTAAAGAGAATGATTCTGTCCTAATGTGAGACAACATCAGTGAGGCTTAAGCAAAGCTGTTCTGCTGTGAAATGAGTGAAAGCACAACTCTGTTTGATAGCTACCACTAGCAGAGGTGTGTTGCTGAATGTATCATGCATACAGTCTTCATGAAAAGACATTTCCTAAGATGTTCACACAGGAACAAAAGAGAAGCAGCAGAAAAACAGCGCTCCCACTGGTCTCAATGCTGGCCTAGGGAGACATTCTCCAAGAGTTGTTTCCATGACTGCAACAATGAGATCTGCTTCAGAAGAATTATAACTGGATGGTAAAAACAAGCTATCAAACAGTTCCTTGGTAACCAATAAGCAGGAAGAACTATTTTGAAACAAGCCAGGGAGTCAAATCAACCAGAAGACAATAAAAACCAAGCATGCATTTCTACTACAAAAGGAGAGACAGCCTATATATATTCTTGCTGACACTAGTGTTTTCCTTGGTCCTGGTTCTTATCATTTGTTATGTGGGAACACTTAAAAACCTCAGAACTGAATGAGGTTGCCATTAAAAAAACCCAAAGATAATAAAAGTCTGTTGCTCCCTTCTGTTGAGCACAACTGTTGTTAAATTCTTAAGAAAACATTACTATGGAGACATTTCTTCCAACAGTCCTTTCAGACACATTTACATTGAGAGGCATCAAAAATTCTATTAAAAGTGCTCATAAACATTAAATGCATCTTGATATACTGCATTAAACACATCTACCAGATGACCTAGTTTTGGTATTACCTCTTTTTTTTCTAATTGAGCCTATCATTCCACGCTACTAAGAGCTAAACCAAAAATGTATTCCAGATCAGTAATCCAAATCAGAATTGGTACACAAATGCAAAGGTCTATCCTCCCAAGGATGAAAACAGTGATCAGTCTTTAAGCCGCATGATTAGGTACATTCGAGCCAAGGGATTATTTCATGGAAAATAACTGTTTTCTATAACACAACACATTCTTTCTTATTTTATATTGAACACTGAATACAGTTTTGCACACAGTATTCTTCCTCCTTTTAAGAGCAAGGAGTCATAAGTAACCTTTCCTGACATAAGATCAATCAGATTTTCTCAGTAGTAAATGCTCTCCATTATCATTAAAATTAAATTAATTGATACCATTTTAATATTGCTGTACTATAGCTCGGCTAGTTCAGCAGAGGAAGGTGTGGTTTCCAAGCACACACTTAAGGTTTTAAGCATTTCCCATTTTGCAAGTTTTATCTACAAGCTCCATGCATAACTGAATCCTAATCTCGAGCATCCATTATTCAGACAGCATTCCTCTCCTTACATCCACGAAGGTAGAATGAGGGTTACATGAGATTAACATATTTCTCCTCTGCATTTGATTAATATTATTTTAGCTCAATATTGTTAGCAATTCAAAAGAAAAAAAATCAGAGGAGCAAGGTACTCAAAGGTACAGCAAACTGTTGTGCCATCACAACTGCTGTACTGTATCCTCCCTGCCCTTTAGTACCCCTTCATAACTTGCACATGGCAGAGAAGTGGTTGTTACTAGATTGCGTTAAGTTCAAATAAGCAAGTACCATTCTTCAAGTGTCAAAGGCACATGAGGTGAAAACAGAAGCACTGATGGAAAGGCCATAAGCAGTGCAGAACATCTGCAGGGACTACAGAACAAAAAAGATGTCCCTTAGTCTTTCAAGCAGTTACTTTCAACAAAAATGTATTCTATTTCATCACCACTGTAATTGCTGTTGCAATTGTGAGCTGTGCAAGCAGCACCAGAAAAGGCTATGTAAATAATAAAGATTTATCTCCTATTTAACATCCCTCAACTAATTCCTAATATAATTCTTGTAATCACAGCTGGCAGCCAAAATCTGCTGCTGTTTTCTTTTAATAGAAAGTAATTCATAGGGTAATTGAGATTGGAGATCTCTAGTCCAACCACCTGCTGAGACCAGGGTCAGCTATAGCCCCAGCCCCAGTTGTTCAGGGCTTGATTCATTTTGATTTTGAAATCTTCCTATGACAGAAACTACACAACTGCTCTGGACAGCTGCCCCAACACCTCACTGACCTCCTGGGGAAAAAATTTCTCCTTATATCCAGTCTGAATCACTTGTTTCAAGTTGTGTCCATTGCCTCATCTTCCCACCACACACTGCTGTAATGTCTGGCTCTATCTTCTCTATAGCCTTCACATAGGTAGGTGAAGGCTGCCACTATATACACCCCAAAGTTCTCTCTTCCCCATGCTTAGCAAGCCCAGCTCCCTCAGCCTCTCTTTACAGAAGAATTGCTCCAACCATTTGGGTGGCTGCCTGCTGAATTCATTCCAGTAGCTGAGTTATACCGAAATTGAATCTATCACTTCATGCTACTAAGAGCTAAACCCAAAACATATTCTTTATCAGTAAACCATGCAAAAGGGAAGTTTATCATAACTGCAGACACCACTGCGCAAAGCTGTGAATAAAAGTATTTCAAGTTGAGAGGCACACTTTAGATAGACTGGGAGCACTTCAGAGATTCAACAGACAAATCAAAAAAGGAAAAATCAAATTACAAGGAAAATTTCAACCCCATACCCTTGTTCTATGCAATTGGCTTAAGATGTTTACTGATGAGATCTCAAAGATGGCATATGGTAATGTATTTCTCATTGTTAGTCCTATAGCTACTTGATGTGAGGTGAACAGATAGTACAAGGAGGGAAGACGTAATGGGAAGGGAGACAGCAAGGTGCTATTGGTAACACAGACTGTGGCTAAGGGACAAATCCCACATTGATTCAGGACTGAACTACAATGCAGTATTATTGTATTCAGTGACGTACCACTATGCACTTGCGGACTGTAACTGTTATGCTCTGTATTTCTTACATTATCTCAAAGAAGGCTCTCATCTGATCATGTTTCTTATAAAGGCCTGTAGCTTCCCAGCAAATCCAGAAAAACTCTGCATAGCTGTGCTGCCTCCTGTTGCACACACGGCTGGATTTATCAAGTCACTGGGCTCAGAACCACACACGACAACAAGTAGGTGATAACCCTCTTCCCCAACAATTCTGTTAGAAAAATCCTGAAGATGGGTGTCTGTAACAGGAGATTGATCCACCTGCCATAAACATGGGGAAGTGGGGACACAGGGAAAGAAGGCATCTGTTTCGGTCCCCAGGAGTCAAAACAAACATATATATACTATATATATATATACACACTTCTCCTTCGGCCACTGAAACATCAGTGTCACAGTAAAACTTTGAGTAACGCTGCATTTCTGCAAATAAATACAGTCCATTTGCTAAGAAGTCTGTTTGGGTGCAAGAGGGTATAATTAGAATTAAAACTTCCTCTACATACTACAAAATTAAGTAGCGAGTTCAAAACAAAAGTTTTGCCTAACTACACAAGCTTGGTCTTTGTTCAGAAGAGTGCTGGAAATGGTGAAACAAAGGCGAGAGAAGTATAAAGATTCTTAGCCCCTAATCCTTTATCAAATCCCCTTTGGGAATAGAAGTAAACTTTTGTTCACATATCTGTTCCTTAACCTTTTTTATCATTGCTGGATGAGTCAGTCAGAACAGCTACCCATAGATTAAGCATGCCCCAAATAACCGCATGAATATAGTATAGTACCCTCACATAAGCATATTAGGCATTAAATGTAAACTTTAACAAGCAGTAGGTAGGAGTTAAAAACTGAACCCCATAGCAGTTAAAACATCACATCATGATTTAATTTCCTACATAGCACAACAAGAATGGCTACTGGGAAGAGCGAGGGGAGGAAAAAAGTAATAATTTTTTTTTTTTTAAAAGTAATTAAAAAAGGTAACATTTTTAAACTGCTCTTTAGAAAAAGGTAGTGTGGCAGGAGGTGGGAATCACTGTAAAGTAGTAATTACAGATCACAATGTGATGCTCTCTCTTAGCTCTCCCTATCAGAGAAAGTCTGGATGCAGTTTCCACTCCTGAGTACAGCTTCTGTTCAGGAAGAATTAATGCAAAAGGCAAGTTTATCATAACTTGCTCTAAAAGGCAAGCTTAACCCATTTCAAAGGGGTTTTAAACATTTCAACCCAACCTTTCCAAACACCACCAGCTATGGTAAGCAGCATGACCACCAAAAGAAAACTGCTCTGGGGAAAGAGAGAACTTGCACTTTCCACAGCTCAAGTCCTAAATTATGTGCTTCTATGTCCCACTCTTAATGTGTACCTCATCAAACTCAGAAAGCCAGACTATTTTGGAAATGGTTTTCACTGTTTTCTAGTATGCATAAACTATTTTTTGCTATGCTCTGCATGGAACAAACAATAAAGGAAGGGTATGGTGCTCAGTACAGTCCTTGTGGTCAACCCTAGAAGAGATGCTAACATGCAGCTGCAGTAAACTTAGATGCTTTTTAGTAAGCCCAGTTACCACCTTCAAGAAGTTAATTGCTTGCTAGATCACAAGTGAAAGTTCCTCTTCCAAGCACCTTGACAAATTTCACTTGCCTTCACAGGATGTTTAAGATTTTCTGTGGTTCCAAACACTGATCTGCCATTTAGTGAGTAGAGCTCCAATGAGCCATAACCTCTTCCTTTAGCAATGATTTATTACATGAGGTTCCCACTACCACTCAGTTTTTTTAGACCATGACTGTACAGCCAAGATCCCCTAAATTGGAATTTATTTCCTATCATCTTTGTGATATTTAACCCATCACAGAGGAAGTCAATTACCAAGCAGTTAAACTGTGTGTAGGAGGGAGTGGTGTGAAGGTACACAGTTCAGCTTATTCTGAAAGTTCCTTGTGAAGAGAAATCAGAGATGCTGAAATTCACCCTCAGGCGCTGCATATGGGTCATGGATAACTGGGCAGTTGTGGTGGAGTGGGGTAAGCTGTGTAGAAGCACTAACAAAATTGTTAATAAAAGTATCATTGTTCCCCATCCACAGAGATTTAAGGCATGTCCATAACTGATATTCAGACTATAGGCTAGAAAAGCAGCTATTTATGATCCACCTTCTGACAAGCAGCAGGAAGATACTAGAACTACTTGAACTGTGGCTCACCTTTCCTCTTCACCCTAGCACTTGCTACCGGAAGATGCTCTAAGCACATTCCTATAACATAAAAGGACTTGGGAAAAGATTCAGAGACTATGACTCCTTCATTTGGTCTCTGCACAACTGTAAAACAACAACAGAAAAAAAGACTGTCGAGTTACTCCCCTTCTCCTCCCCTTCCTTTCCTGAGCACATCATAGAGTGCATTTTCTGACACTAAATGGGCCGGCTTCTACTTTTAAAAGTGAAACCAGATTTTGAAAGAGATATTGTATCTCTGGATCTGTAACAAGGACACATTCTAGCCTCCCAGTATGCAATGTGCCTACAACATTTGCAAGAGTGAATAAGTAAAAAAATTATCTGACAACTTCTTTCATACCTGGACAACAGTTTGAACCTACCACTTCCTCTTCTTTACTGCAGAAAATTAAGAAATGGGTACCAATGCATGTTAGTCCCAATGAAACAGAATGAAATCATTTGGGAACATTCTACATATTAAATTTCTCATTTCTGTCTGATTTTACACAGCTATATAAGGAGTACCTTACTGCATGTTATCTTCCACTTGTAACCACAAACAGAGGCAGGGGAAAAAAGGGGAGAGAGCATGTGACCATTTGTATTTATTGTCCTTACACAAGGAAAAATAGCTTGCTAACACTGTCCTAAAATACTGCTCTGAGCACCTTAAGGAGAAACAGAGGAGTATACCTGCAGACACCAATTCCCTGCTGTGCCTCAGAAAGCTACTGATGCTATCTTACCCAACATCATCTACTCTAGAAGAGTTACCAACTTCTATAAATCACCTTCCGAAGCCATTATGAAGCAGAATTTTTACTGACTTTTCTTTTTACTGTTCCTCTCCTATTTGGGCTGGGAATATTTATAGGATTTCATTAGCCACAAACATATTTCAGATTTGTAAACACCCTGCTTTTAGCTCAAATCCAGATTTTGCACTCACCAAGTTTTCAGGTTTACAATTTAGATTCTACTTTCCATAATACTAACTAAAATACAGCTATCGTATAGTCCTTTTATCACATACATGGTAAATTTGCTGGTATTAACTGTAACACTAAAATAAATGTAGAATATGAGTTAACTATAAGTGGGGCAGCATTAGGATGACACATACCTTTGCTTTTATCTCTAAAAAAGCAATTTTTGTGGTTCAGTTACAGATTTACTTTGATAGAGAAAACACACAATACCCTCCATTTACTACCAGGCTACTCAGAAAAGGAAACAGTTACATTGTTGTTTTAAATGTACTTCAAGTCAGCAACCTATAAAATGCTCAGGATTTCCTATACAATTATTAATATTTAATAATTTTATTCTAATAAAAAATTAGTATATTAATCATAACTCTGGTAGTGAGACAGATAAATAGGTTTCTCTGATATCCAAATTCTCCCTTTTCAATTAAATATATACAGAGAATAATAAAACTACCATCATCTTACTAGCTCATCTTTAAGGTCCCCTCCAAACCAAACCATTCTATGATCTTAAGCACAGAACAAAAGACAAATAACCAAGAATTCTACCAACTCTATGCATCAATAGCAGGATTCTAGTTGCCAATAGAAATGGATGTATAAACAGTACAAACTATTTTCTCATATATTAAGCATTTAAAAATTAAATACATATATATACAAGACTATAATTATGGATTGAACAATGCATCCAACGTTTAGATGTTTACCAGTTCTCAAAACAGCCTTTCATAGCTTCTACAGATTTTCTTAAGCTGCACATGGCTCAATTCCAGACTGGTGGTGTTAGAGGGAGCTTTTACAGTAACCCAAATATACTGCTAGCATATGCAAAAGCCCCTGGTAATTAAGTAATGCAGATGTGAATTTCTTAGTTACACAGTTCCCAGCGGATCCAAACCCTCAAACCTCAACAGCAGAATCCAGAACACCCCTCAGAGCCTCCAGCCGGCTTTGCTCTCTACCAGCTTCTGAGACAAGATAATGTTCTAGAAGCATCCTTTATGTTTTCTCTTCCATATCCCTTTCTGATAGGGCTGCCTACTCCCCTAATATCTACTACACAATTCAAATATATGGGATTTTTTCAGCCTTGAGTTTAAATTAAGGGGTTTTTCAAGGGTTTATCAAGGGTTAGAAAGCAAAATAACAACTTAGTAAAAAAAGAATATGAAAAAGCAAAGAATTCAGAGCAATACAAGCTAATGAACTGCATAAACCACAATAACAGCATTCTCCAGAGATCACCACAGATTAACAAACAGAAACCATCATTCAGTTCACCTGTTAAAAACAGGGCTTCAGCCAGCAAAATTTCTCACTAAATCAAAACACACAAGCCACCCTAGAAATATGGGTTTAACCAGATGAAATATCCCATCTAGAGCACTTCTAAAACCATTTGCTTTTATTGGGTTCCTCTACATACTTCACTTAATGTGCACATAATCCCACTTCATTTCAACAGTTACCTTTAAAACTCAGCTATCACATCCTCTCTCCACCAATAGTGCTTCATTTAGCCAACTACAAATTCCCAGAGGACTGGTATCACACAGGCAGAGAACAGATTCCCTGTGCTAGATGTTAGCAGCAAAACCCCAGATACTGCACGGATTTCCTCACCAGTTCCAGGCAGAACACACATCTGACCCTTTGCCAACCGTGTCTTTGCTCTCACCTTGGACATAGCAGTGATCTGTCTCTCCAGTTCTGGAAGGCAAGTTACTGCCTGCATCTCTGTACTTCTGTAGCAGAGTCTGACAGCAATCTTCTGAGGCATCTTCTTTCCTGTTTACAGCTCAACAACTTCTGTGAGGCTTTCTTTTTTACAGAGGGTGGGGCAGAACCTGCCACTACTCAGCCGTTGTCGAGGCACACCTGATCCATCACCCAACGGCAGGATACTTTGTGCTGCATAAATCTGAAACCATGCAGAGAAGAGAATTTGTACATGTTTGTAATGTTTCACCTGAGTTTAAAAAACAAAACAAACAAAGATCCCCCAAACACAAACAGAACAGCTAATGTCACCTTGTGCAAGACAAACGTGATGTTTTGGTAAGTCTTGGATGTTATTTTTGTATTGGCATAAAAAAAAGCAACTGAAGACAATAGAGATCTCTAGACAGCACAAATGAAATCAAATCCTTTCTTTCTAAGTCCCATATACCTCAGATGAACAAAACAGTTAATTTAAGTCAGCATGAACAGGTGATAAATTTGTCCTTTAAAATACAATTCCACAATTACTCTGAAGAAAAGATCAGGAGTCTGCCTTTCTTGGCTTTCAACTCATTTGCCACTAGGAACAAAAGACAGTCAGACTCCCTTGCGACACTGCTTAACTTCAACACCGAACATTACTAAAGGCTGAAAGGTTCAGGAGGATGCATAAGGGAACACACACAAAACAAAAAAGCAGAAGTTACACAGTGAAAGACAGAATATCTTAAAAAAGGATAATTGCCAAAGATGCTGTAATACTTCATAAATACCCCACCACTTTCTCTGTCTTTTTGATGACAGGAAAACAGAGTGATGACCTAACGAAAGGGTTACATTAATCCTAGCGTTGATAATTCTCTGCAACAAAGAAAGCACTTGTCCTTAGATTCACAGGTAAGTCTTGAGGAGACACAAACTTCATAATGTTTGGCTGAATTTTTTTAAATAACTTTCCTTTTAGGAAAAAAAATGTAACTTGCAGACTAATTCAGTAGAGGGAAATAGGAGGAAGGGAGAGGTTCCTGTTTTGCTAGGTACAAACAAAACAAGGGGTGGGAGTTCTCCCAGTTGTTCTCACCCAGGGATGCTTGTGCCTGTGAGAGTCTTCCCTCTATGGAAAGCCAAGTCAGCTTCAAAGGATGAGAAATGTGATGCTAAACACACATAAATCTCCAAACTAGGATCTCTTAACAGCATTGAAGAGAAGGAAATTGCCTGTAGATTACCTAAATGTTGAAGAAACTTGCTGAATGCCCATTATATTAGGAGTTACATGGAAAAACAACTACATTTTTATGACAAAAGAATTGCTTGCATGGTGCAGGCACAAAACAAGTACTGCAAGACCACACCATGAACTCTCCCTGTTCAAATCTCTGCAGTCAAGACTTACCACCTCAGGGCCTAAAAGCAGTGTATTTATGCAACAGCCCCTGGCTGGCTTGAACAGGAGTTAACAATTAACAGATGATTAGTCCAGGTGCAATTAAAGGAGGCTAATGGGAAGGTGGAGCCATGAGTGGGGCACCACCCAGCAACTAGAAGGAAGTCAGCAGCACAGGAATGAAGAGGCTAAGGCAGAGTTGCCTGACGTGTCCTAATATAACAATGTTCAATAAAAACAGTGGCACTGACAGGCAACATTTTTAGGAATTTTACTGATGTTAGAAGCAGTGAATCTTAGGAAGAACTGACAGAAAAGTAGAGCCAACATCTAACATCCATTTTCTACTAACTTCAAATAGAGAAAGGGAGAAAAAATTCTTTTGCTTTCACAGAACAGTACCTCTGAACAAAACAGACATCAAGCAGCCGGTCGTCTCTGACTGCTGTCACCCTGCCGTGTGATTTGCTGCAGATGACACCTTGTCTGGCTGGGTAGCTGCAGAGAACTGGGGCCTCAGCCACTGCCAGACACCTACGAAACACACGCGGCTCTTGAAAGTGCTTTAAGTGTGCCGCTGTCTTACTTCTCATGCTTGTTACAAAGTCATGGGTGGCAGAGCATCTAACTTGAGGATACTGTGCACCTGTAAGGCAGCATATTATGCTTACAAAGAGATGATCTCCCTCAGGACACAAGGAATCATGAGATTATGGACCTTTGCAGCCTTTAGCTTGAAGACTCCAAATAAGTTTAAGGCCAGAGGCCAGATACTGCAGTCCCTCTGAAGGTTGCTAGATTTATGCCCACATTACATCACAAAAATAGGCATTAACAGCCATAAGGTACCAGTGAATTTGGTCTTAAAGAGTTATTTAATGTATTTACTTCCTAAGTCATAGTAAAATGTGGGGTAATTGGAATCTTGCATGTTTCCCCAACCACTACCACACTATCCCCAGTTACTTGGTATATCTGAAATGGAATAAATGTAAACAAGAAAAAAAAAAAGGAAAAAAGAAACAAAACACCACAGAGCAAATTTCCTCCTTTACTACCTTTTACACTTGCACAGTTACATTACCATATGATTTTGCAGTGTTTGTGCGCAACTAAAAATCAGACTGCATTTACTACTGGGAGAAAGACAGAATTGAGCATTCAGATAGAGAAACCATCCCATTTCAATAATAAAGGCAATTACACCAGATATTCTAAAACCAACAATATACAGCACCTTCTGTTCACATATTCTGGTTACTTTCATCCTGCTTAATAGATACCACAAATACTTTGCTTAGTGGAGTATACCCACTTATTCGTATTTCATTGAGATGGTTGCTTAATCTGCCTCTTCTAGTAATGGCAGCACATCACACATGACATGGAAGACCAGTCTTTGGAATGAAAACAAGGCTGCAGGGTATTTGTTAGCTTTGACTTACCCCTTCTGCATGTAAAGACAGCTCAAGGTTAGTTCAATGTGGATAAGAACTTCTGAGAAATCTAATCATTTGTTGGAATTTCTTAGTTTTCTAGCAAGAAATTTTAAATTATTTTGAACTGAAGATATGTCTACAGGAAATGAAACCTTTTAAGCATTCTTAAGTAATGTCTTGTTTCAAGGGTAGCATGTTATTAATGAAGACAAAAGCTTTATATTTATTCTCAGTAAAGCAGAGCTGTGAGGATGGTATAATATCCCACTCGAGTTGCCTCAGTGTTTTCGACAGAAACCAGTAATGATTACATCAACATCAGCACTCTTTATTATGATGACTTAACCACCCTCTAGATACAACTCACAGGATTACTCAGATTGCACACGTATTCTTGCATCTGCTTTGAAGTCCACTGACAGAAATCATCCTTCAAGTGGGATCAGACTTTGCATCTTTCATTTCAATTAAGACAGCATGTGCAGGATGCAAACGAAACTGACGTACTGCAATGGCATGCACCGCACTCCAGCAGGCGGTGGGCTGAAGTTGCCAGCTCAGTTCCACATCACATCCTGTACAGACAACAGAGAGTAAAGACTATTAATCTTTGCCAGCTTGGGTCTGATTTAAATTGGTGGCCTAGAGCCGGCAGACTCTTTACCCATTAACATATTTCATGGTGCAGAGAAATGATTACATATGCATGTGAGAGTAAATTACTTGAATCTGATGAAGACACCTTCTTAAGGTGAAGACACCTGCTGAAGTTGATTCCTTCAACTATGCAGAAGGAGTTCTGTTGCCTACTGATGAAAGATAATATATAAACCAACAGAATAAAGGGAAAAAATTCCATTGGCATAGATTCTCATTGAATGTATATTGCTTTACAGTCACAAATCCTATTAGCATTAATCAAAGTAAGATGATGGGCTTTCTAACATGTTTGGCCTGGAAGACAGAAACCACACAAATCTGAGAACTGAAACTTCATGGAATGGGGAGGGGAAAGGAGGGTGGGTGAAGACCTCCCCTATCTACCAAAAATCTGATCCACACAGCATAATGAGGGAAAGACTGGAGAGCTCATTTCCTATACTGACTTCCTTAAAGCGCTGCACAGTAATAAGCAGCTGTCACCAAGGTGGGCAGAACAACAAAATCCCAACAGTCAAGCTGAACTGATACAGCCCATTACCTATTGAATCATGCCCATACAGGCCTCTCAAGTGAATGATTACAGCAGCACCAATGGGCTGTGCACTGCAGTGTTGTATTACAGCTCTGGTTCATAAAATTTTACAATGTGTAAGTAAAAAGTTAAATGCTACTGAAGACATAAGCATTTCTCTTCCATACGTGCACCAGACATACCCAGCGATGGCTGAGTTTTCAAATGTATACATGATGAATTTCTAGGAAACTGTCCAAAATCTAATACAATGTGGCCACATGGATCTTCTAAACAGACACCCAGCAAAAGTCTTGCTTTTGAGTATTTGCAGCTGATAGTACAATTACGTGGCTATGGCTGAACTACTGTTTATCCTTATTCTTTAGTTTGGAAATAGTTCAATGAGATTATTGGCAGATGAGCCAGAACTAAAATATATGCTTGCTGGCATGTATTTTGAAGCAATCAACTTAAAAAGAGGATATTCCAGCCAGAGCAACATAACTGGAAAACTATACAGTATATCTAATTCTGAATGTGCACAAAATCCAAATGCCTGCCCTACTGACACTGTATATCTTTTCTGAAAGCTATTACTTTTGTTCAAATAACGTAACTGATTTTTAGAGATGGTCAAATAACATTCTCCAAATACTGATTCTGGTGGGTACGGTTTTGTGTTGTGAAATATTCACAGACCATCCCCATTATTTGCACTTCTTCTTGGAAATACGTGCAGAAAATTGCAAGCAAACAGTCTTATCTGTTGACTATGCACAAGGCATCGAGCAGTGGTATTTGCTACTTGATGCAAGCCTCAAAATTAGTTATGTGATTAATCCACCTGCTAAAATAAGTACACAATATCAAATACCTAGATTTGTTCAATTTATGCTCCTGACTCTTGAGGCTTTTGTTTGAAAGAGCAAGCATGTTCAAATAACATTGCATCTCTGCCCCTGTTGTGATATTTATGCTTTCCTACCCTTGGGCAGCAACGTTAGGCCAGCTTTGTAGAATAAACTCCAGAATATACCCATATTTGCTCATCACTGCAAATCCCAGAACAGATTTCCTGCCAATATAAGTGGGTTTAAGCTAACAATTTTCACTCATTTACATCAGCAGATAATTTGGACCATGGCATGCACAAAAAATACAGATGTACATTTAAAACTGATTTCTGGAAGTGTTCCTATTGAGAAGAACATTTACCAAATGTTGAGACCCCACTGAAATTTCTGAAATCCGTGACAATTAAGCACCTGCTTTAATCAACTGATCCTTTAAACAACAGGGAATTCATTGATAACTTTTGCTGAGCAGGATAATAATAATAATGCAACAACAAAACATAGTGGCCTTATACCAGCAAGAAATGGTGATATTAAGCAATTAATTTTCTGTTGTTGCATCTACATAAATGTAAAATAAGAGCTGGTCACTGGGAAATCATACTCCTTAAACAAGCATCTACTCTTGTTTCAGTCCTGTTGCTAGGCTGTAATACCCAGATATGCATACAACAATTGATTTATCATGATCAAGTATTTTCTAACTGACACAAAACTTACTGCCAAGAGATGGGTCAGTTTTCACTTCATCTAGATATGCCAAACCCAGTTCATTAAACTGGCTGCACTTTAAGTAAAAGTCTGCACAAACTTCAGAATACGCTGTAAGCAGCCAAGCTGTGTGAACTAGTTCTTACAATGAAGCAAACTCTGTAGCTACAGCTTCAGTCAATTGTTCTGTGTGTCTAGGAGACCCAGCTACAGCTTTTGGGAAGTTTTTGCAGGACGCTGACATTCACACCCTTTTGACATCTTTCTATACACTGCTGGAAATAGCATCCCTGTGTGTCCCTGTGTTTTCTAACCATGGGAATCACTGCCCACTTTCAATAAAGTTGTGCACACAGAATTAAATGTTCACTCCAAAATAAGTTGTGTTCATCACTCACAGGCTGCACACAGTCTTTACAAATATGTAAAGGGTGGGTGTCAGGATGATGGAGCTAGGCTTTTTTCAGTGATATCCAGTGGTAGGACAAGG
>JAOSLQ010005176.1:0-10435 GCA_025629905.1 Lorius lory | reverse complement strand
TGCTCTTGCAGGGGGGTTGGACTAGATGATCTTTCGAGGTCCCTTCCAACCCTTGGGATTCTGTGATTCTGTGATTGGCTGTTGCCCTAATCCAAGAAAAAATAACATGTGGTTCTTGAACGTTTTGTCAGTAATTCGGATCCTACCCAGTTAGCAGCAGATTTTTGCATCACGGTTATTCTGAACAGTCTCTTTTTGCTCTCCTGTGACCCATCCTTTTTTTCCTAGGCATGTGTGCATCAAAAGCAAAAATACCAAAATGACCAGTTTTCATATTCTACACATAGGAGTTAGAACCAGAGTTTGCTTTGTATGCTTCATCTCTCAACGGTGTGGAGAGAAGGAAATAGGAACTCTGGTGGGACAATACAAATGTTTGGATTAACAGCAATCCTTTCCTTAGATTAAAGTAGAAGTAAGTTTTGAGGGTGAGGAATTGTGCAATGATCTCTTTTCTCTTTTTTTTGTGTTAGAAAAACAAAAAGAGCTACTATTAAACTCACGGAAAATCTAGGCCTCCAAAGATCTGTAGAACAGTCATTTATAGCTTTGAATGCCCTTCCAAGTGCTACCACCTACATGAGTTACCAATGAGCATTTCTGTCTAACAGGAGATAAAGATGGCGCTTTTTGAAAACCGATAAAAGCTGTTCTGAGGAAGAAGTATGACCTGGATCCCTCAAAGCAGTGTTTAACTGCCTACATTATTTGACATTCAAAGAACAAAGGTTTGCAAAAAAGAGACTGATAAGGTACTAATACCTGCATGTAGGCTACATCTTCTGAGAGTGTGCCAGAATTTGTCTGGGAGAAGGCAGAAGACAGACAATGTAGATTGCTGTATTTTTCATCAAGTGGTTTGTACCATCTGTATATATTTTACATGTGCCTTTTGAGAGGCAAGCAGCGTAACTCAGATCCCCCCAGGCTTTGTTCTCTGCCTCTGCACCTACCATTTGGCATCAGATGTAGCCAGTAGAAGAAAACTATGGTTGTTGGGACTTTTTTCTTGTTTTAGTTGCAACAGCTGCAGAACAGATGTAGGCTTACATGAATTCTGCCAAAAATCTTTTCCAAGTCTCCCACCCATTTGCTACCAAAGAAAAGCTAGTCAGGTGATACGAACAGAGACCTTAAGTTCAGAAAGAGATGGGAGCTCCCAGTCCTGGCTCCACAAAGGATTTTAAAAAGAAACAATCAGAAAGCCTAGTTTTACCACTTTGGAATTTAAACCAACCACAATTTCTAAAATTACTATTCCAAGTATTATGATGTCAATAGGAAATAAAAGGCAATCTGTACATGAACCAGAGCAACATTGCTGCAGAAACAGTCAGATGATAGCAATAGTTCATAACTGGTGCTCACCTAACTGGCATCCAGGTCTCTTTATTTATAATTTTCAATATCTCAAATGCATCAAGCAGAATACCATTGTCTTGCTGGCCAGATATTTGCTGAAACAGATTTATTAGGATTTGATTCTGTTGCATGGACCTTGGCATTAAGAGGCAGTTAGATTTCTGTGTATCTGTCCCAGGTTTCTGTGTACCTCTTCAACTTCTGCTTTCAGCAATATTGGAACACATCATGTGGGTTTTTTTCAGAGTATCTTGACTATTAAAAATGCATTCAATGACATTCATAGCAAATAAATAAAAATCTGAAACTTTTCCACTGTGTCAGTCTGCTGATGAAATCATACTGCTGACAAAACTGTGGCTGCCAGGCACTTACAATCCAGTGTTGATTTAAAGGCAGAAAAATGCTACTCATGCAGCTACATTTCCCTTTCCTTACATCAGTATTCCAGGAACCTGGAATGTAGATGCTAACAGCATTTGTAAATTGGGAACTAAGAACCATGAGTATTAACCTGAACAATGACTTGGCTCCTTATGATTTTACTGGCTGTACAGTAATTCTGATTTCCTTATGGAACCATCTGCTTGCAGAAAAACTGTGTTACAAGGCTTGGTCACTTACAGAGATCAGTGTCTTCCTGAGTGATGCTTGGATGGGTACTCCTGAAATTTTTCTCTTTGACCATTCATGATAGCAGTAGCTGTCAAGGTTTTACACCCTTGAACCCACTTCCCATTGCATTTCCAGGCTTATGTCTTTGTTTCTAGTATTTAATTTTCAATAGGGAGTCACTGTCATCTGCAGGTGCTAATGCTTGTTTAAGGTCACAAGCTTTAGTCTGGAAACCAGTGAGCCATGGATCTTACAGCAAATACTGTCATGGGAAGACTTCTTAGCTCATGGCCGCACACAGGCACAGGTTTACCAAGACAGTTAGGAGGACTTTAGCAATGACTTTCATGAAGTACTTTTCTGTGTTGCATTGCAGATAATGAGTATCAGCACCCAGCTGCTTTCAAACATGTATGAAACATGGTGGTATAAGAACAGAAAGTCTGAATGCTCAGAAGAATGTTTTATCTCTCTTCAGTGATTCATTGGAATGCTGATATAGGGGTTTAAGTATTTAAGTTCAGGTCATATACACAGTATTTGGACCATATAATAAGAGGGCAGATGAGGAAATTTCAAGGAAGAAAGGTAATGTCCATGACCCTACAATGAAAAAATGTGGAGAGAAGTCATTGTGACTCTACTTTGCCAACTAATATGAAAGAAAAAATGCAAACTTCTAGATTTAAGGTGATTTTGATCTGTAAAGTTTTCTGTTGAGTTGGATAATAGACATTGGCCCAGCACTGTAGTCAGTGGGTATGCCATCTAATGGGGTCCTATCTGAGATAATCTTACACCAGTTGCGGCTGAACAGCTCCCAGACCAGTCAAGGTGAATACCATCAATCATACAACCAGCAGTATGCTGTATGTTTGAAATAAGGTTCTTTGTGTCATGTCAGCAAAATTTAGAGGTTTGGTGATTTGAACCCATTATCTAAAACCATTTAAAATTAATGACTGTACCACTGAGTCAAGCATCAACAGTTCTCACTAAAAAAAGTAAAGGTTCCCTTCCCAAGCAAGAGAGTGACTGACAGAAAGTGAAAACATTTTATACCTTTATAAAAGTAGATAGTTGACTGTAGTTTTGAAACCAGACTCACTGGCCAGTTGGACAGTCTCAGGCATGTCGATGATTCATCTGCCACAGTCCCAGGGCATGATTTCTTGTGAGCCTGTTCATTTGGATGTTGATCCAGGTTTCTATTTAAATCAGCACCTGAAGTGTGAATTAATCTGTGACATTTTTAACATGGTTCATGAGGCCAGATTTTGAATAATGATACTCCTACTGATCTCCTGCTAATTTTGGATTGATAAGTGTTGTATCATACCCAGACTTATAAATGTCTGGTCTATTTTGGTGGTTTTGTTTTATTTTCTTTCCACTCTTTCTCTATTTTGGTGTTTTGGTTTATTTTGTGGTTTCTTTTTTTGGGGGGAGAGGTGTTTTTTTGTTTTGTTTTGTTTTTCATTTTGTTTTGGGTTTGGTTTTTTTTTGGGGGGGGGGGGTTTGCTTTTTCTCCACCCCCCCAATTTCTTGTCTTTTTATTTAACTGAACAGACTTCACTGGCAGTAACAGAACAACTGTCTTTGAGTTCAGTAGTTGGTCTCAGAAGCAAATGTACTCATTTTTGAGAGTAAAAGGAATCAGGAGGGTGGTAATGAAACTTGCAGCAAGTCTCTGATTTTGGCCAAAGTGTTCCTTAAGTAATGAGCTGTAGTGGTAGAAAATTTTCTGTACTTATACCAGTTGTGGCATAACATCACTACCTGCACCACGGTGTGAGTAAGAGAAGATCCCATTATCACATGGGATGTGCTCACTGATTTCTTTTTGATGTGTGTTGAATTTACGATGCTTTGTCTGTTTCCTTTTCCTGAAACTGTAACTGGACTAAACCTTAAAGTATATTCTTTGAAAGAAAGCTTTGGTTTAAGTGCTTTGGCACTTTGAAATAGTGCTTTGGCTTAAACTTCACTAATACTAGTGAAGTGATAAGAGAGAGATTCTTGAAGTATTACTCATTAAGACACTAATCAAATGATACACATCCTGTACTGGTTGGATGCACTGGGAGTTGCCAGAAGTGGGAAAGATTTGAAGCTCTGCAGAAATTTGACAGAGAACTGTTAGGAAATGAAACGCTGCAAAGTTTTAAGCTAAAGTCTGACATCTGTGAACGAAAGCAGCAGCTCACATCAGTCAGAATTACTGCTGCTTTCCTGATTTAGGGTAAAGAATCCATAGGTATGAAAGCAAGGGTACGTTTCCGAGAAAGAAAGTTTGAAGAATGTAACTTAAGCATGTTGTTATCCTTGGGCTTACTGCATTTCCTATTTAGATGTAGACTTATCACTAATTCCATTTTTAATTTCCTTTCTTTTTTTTTTTTTTCTTCTTCAGATTCTCAAGAAGGAAACTACAAGTCAGAGGTCAACAGTAAACCCAGGAAGGAAAGGACAGCTTTCACCAAGGAGCAAATCAGAGAGCTAGAAGCAGAATTTGCTCATCATAACTATTTGACCAGGCTGAGGCGATACGAGATAGCAGTAAACCTTGACCTCACCGAAAGACAGGTATGAATGCAGGATAATGAAGTTTAAATGCTTGCCCAATATTTAGCAGTGGTAGAGCACTTGTCTATGTTACTAATAGATATATTTGTATATCAGACTGAATGTTCATAGAAAAATGTTACAAAGTTATTATGTCTTTGCTATGCAATTTACATCTTTATATGTACCAGCTACTGATTAGTTTCATCTAGTAGGCAAAGATGGAAGATAAACGCATGAGTAATATATCTGTTTAACTGGTGCACATCTTTTCTAATCTGTCCGCACCGATGTGGCTGAAGAAGTGGTAGGTCCCAAATACTGCATGCACAAGCAGTTGATTTGCCTGCATGCAACAAATATGAGTATCTTGTTTTAGTCTATTAAATATACGCAGTTGCCATTTGTCCAGAATTTCTGAACATCCTGTTTCCAGATGGCAGCAAGAATGGGAACACCAGCAAAACTGGAATACAGGCTTTTTTAACCACTTTATCTTACCCGGTGCTGTGAAAGCAGAGGAGATGATGGAATTTCTTATCACTGTTATTGGTTTCCTGCTCACCAAACCCTCGCTCGGGAGACATTTCTGCACATGCTCAAGTTTCATCATGCATGTTGTCACATTGGCTTGTAATGGAAATATTCATGTTAGGCATGTACTGAACTGTTTCAGGATCTCATCCCTAACCATTGACTAGGTAGTAAAATCACATTTCAAATAATAATTACACCAACATACAGATTTAAAAAATGTGTTTAATAAAGACATTTAGAATACTGTGCTCAAATACACCAAATCTGATGAAATATTACCTACAGTTTTATCATTAAAATTGAAAGCTTTTTGCCCACTGATAGACAGTTATCCTTTCTTCACGAATCAATATTAGATTGAGGGATTGCTTTAGGTACAATCAGTAAGATCATAGAATGATGGTGGTAGAAGATGATGCTGTACCTGAAGATATATTCAAGGGAAGGTATAAAAATAGCACTGTGATTTGTGAACTCTAGATTTGAGAAGTTTTGCAATTTTCTTGCATTTCATTAACACCGACTACAAGTAAACACCTCAGTGAAAATCAATCTTTTCTATACATTTGAACACACATTTACTCACACAAGCAAATGAAACAGTTTTTTTCTTTGAGGGCTTTTAGAGAATGGCTATCTCTTCCAGCTTGTCAAGAAGCAGCCAGAGATTTCTCTTGTTCTACTTCAACAAGTTGGCAGGTTCCAATGCAGTAATTTTCAGTTACTTAAATGTGTTGTATTTGTAAAGCACTCCATTTTGTATCAAACAATTGTTAAAATTGAGCATTTCTCATTTCCACTGACTAAGGTAATCTGAGACGATTAGATTAACTTTCATACTTTATTTTGACAGTTAAGGAGAGGACGGATGAATTACTATCTCAGTGTGAAAAATACATTAAAAAAATATATCTGCTTGTCAATTTGATGTGAATCGGTCAACTGAATTCAGAAAACATATCCCCATGTTTAATAACGGTGAATTTGGCCTGGAATTTAACTATTCTCCCTGATAAATTCTTTATTTTTCAAACAAGAGAAGTAGTACATTAGTACAACTAAATGAAGAAACAGTTCACTATGCTAAAAATCCCCAGTTAAATTGCATTTAAGATACTGATAAGGGTCAGGTGAATATCAAATATTGTCTCTGGAGAAGAAAAGGCAGCCTATGCTATGCAAGTGCAAAGAATTCATTTAAGTCGTGGGAGCACTTGCTGTTTTCTTGCTGTCACATCATATCAGTTCTAAGCATTCCGCTGATAATTGTGATAATTTCTATAGAATTATAATTAGCCTAATTATGTAATCTAATTCTTCTCTGCTTCCCCAGATTATCACTGAGTGACAGTTGAGCTGTTAGAGATAACTCCCTCCCTTCCTTCCTTTCTTCCTTCCTTCCTTCCTGCTTTCCTTCCTGCTTTCCTTCCTGCTTAAAGTCACCCTTACCTAGTAAAGGAAAGCATTAAGATTTTTAGCTTGATAAAGTCCAGTTCTGTATCTTATCACAATAAAATGGTCTGAGGAAAAAAAAAAAGGGCAATAAAACCTGCATTGTTTATTGAAAACACAAAGAAAATGGAGAGGAAATTCTGGACATATTTTTCAGTTTCTGAGTCATACTAACACAAGTGATGATGTCACTTCCAGTGTTGTCAATTAGAAATGCCTCTTTTTTAAAATCAAATATATTGCTTTGATGGAAAAAGGGTGTAAGTAGGCATGGAACCGGGTGTGGGTTTCCGTGGTATATGGCAGTCTTCAGAAGCTGAATGCAGTAAATTAGGAGTCTCGACTCTTCTTTAATACTTGTTGTACATCAGTATTTCTTCGTTGCCTTTAAAAAAAGTTGCTTCAGGGTGAACCTGGTGTGACGCTAATATTTCTTTTTTTTTTTTTCCAGTTAAGAGGCTGAGCTCATTTTAAGGACCTGTCTTTCTATCATTTGCAGATTATCCTTGAGTGGGATAACAGCACTTACTTGTTTGCTCACTATAGTTATTACTTTCTTTTACTGTCTCAACAGAGGAGATCATACCTGATACATATTTTAAGCAGATGTAACAAAACAGTCCTTTCTCTAAAATTACTATGACCAAACTAAAATATATTTTTTGAATTAAAAACAAACAAACAAACAAACAACTCTCCAGTGATGTAGCATTTTTTAAGAAAATTGCTATTTCTGGAACAGTTTCCCTTTACTGTTTTCACCCCTAAAGGCTGCATTGCAGAGAATGATACCTCATAGACAGTAGTTCCTTTGTTAAAATAGGTGAATATAGAAGTGATAACCTCGATATCATCACTCTCTTGATCTCTCATGAAATATTGAATTTGCACACAGAAAACTGAAACTTGCTTCAGATAATACAATTACAATAACCAGCAGTGGGTGTTGGGTGAACTAACATCCGCTCAAAAAATAGGTTTGAAAGCAGACCTACCCCTTGATGGAATTAATTGTTTAGCATAATTGGGTTTACTAGGTTTTTTAAATTTACAAGCATCATATTATTCAAAGGGGAAAAAAAAAAGTAATCTGGGGAAAGTATTGTTGGGTCATCCTAAATTACAGCTTTCAGCTATATCCCAAGATGTGAGATAAATCGCACAGCCTTGTAACTTAAGACAGCTAGATCTACCTCTTGCCTATAGTGATAATTTCAACCATACGCTGCAGCTTAGAAGAGGCACTGACCAACTAACACTTCATAGTTAGGTATCTGGTATTTAAACAAGGTGTAGAAAAAAACATATGTCTGACCATATACAAAAAGAATATAAGGGTGTAAAGGTTTTCTACAGGCATCGTCTGACTTTTGAAACAGCTTACAAGATCAGAGCAAACATAAATGACTCATGGAAGGCCATTTCACAAACAAGAGTAATGAAAAAAAAACCCCTCACAACATATGGATCAGGAAAAGGAATTAATCCTATCACTCCCTAAAAAGGAAACCTGAGTTACGAGACAGGAGGATGAAATGAAATAAGTGCCTCAATTGCCCAGATATTGAGAGTGCACTTTGAAAGCATTATAAGCACATCTGGTGGTAGGATGGGTCTACTATGGTATTGTAAGAATTCCAGCAGTATAGATATATGTAATTCCTGCTCCATCTCCTATAGAGTGTACTCACAATCCCTGTTCAGTCAGCAGTTAATAATTTTCAGCTGGCAGGCCCCTATTTTGGAAAGCCAGTTAGACTAAAAACTGTCTTAGCTCCCTAGATATTTCCAACCTTGACAAGCGCATTCTTGGCTTTTTTGTACATCCAAATAAACCTGGAGTAGGTTCCATGCAGACTTTTTAATATCTCGCTGTGGGATGAGGAGAGGAAGCAGCTGCAGTGGGGTATCAGAGGCGTGGCAAAATGGACATTTTTATGGAGCTGGTCCTGCCAAATATAGAAAGAGTAGGAGATCTTTCCACCTCGCAAGATCTTTTTGCATGGAGCTAATCAAATGAGTAATGTTGCAGTTCTGCAGGCCAGCTAAGGTTACCGGAATAAACAGTCCAAACATGTAATGCTTCTGTTTGCCAACATAAACGGAAAATCCCACCTAGTCAGATTAAATTCTGCTGATGGCAACGAGAAGTTTTATTTCTTTTTTATTTATTTATTAGTGTGAGGTGTCTCTGCCCATGGCAGGGCGGTTCGAACTTGATCATCTTAAGGTCCTTTCCAGCCCTAATCTATGATTCTATGATTCTTCTTAACTTCTATTTCCAACGCCCACTCAGAAGCCAATCATTTATACAAGCCCTGAAGTCACTGATTTTGCATAGACAAAGAACAAAATTTTGTCAAAATAAAGATTGATTTTGCATCTGTGTTTGGCTTCTGTGTATGTGGTACCAGTACAGGATGAATGACAAAGGAAAAAGCTTTGTAATGCCTGTTTCTAACAGAGAAGCAAGTAGTGTTGTTATTTAAAGGTATTTGGGCAATGTTGGTATAGTACCATAACCCATGCTGTAGCACTGTATTGTTATGACTATACAAGTAATGAATTAAGTTTTCCATTAGAAAAGCTTCCACAATGCTTCATCACCAGTGGCGTCATTAAAATTCTACGTCATTAAAATTCTTTTCAGCATTGCAGAGCTCAGGTGAAGCTAACCACTGCATTTTTCAGACTTGACCTATAAGGTAAGAGTAGCATCCCTTAGTCACCCAGGTGAGAAACCAGGGAGTTCAGTGTTCCTTAGTCATTTGTTTGTTCTGAGCCACCTCTGGAAGAGTAAATGCCTTTCCATGCATCACAGAGCATGACTAGTTTCCTGCTCTAGGAAACCAGATTTCTAAGATTAGGTGGTGAAATTACTCCCCTGTATAATTTCAAACAAAATCAAACAATGAATTGGTAGGACAAGCTTGACAATCTAGGTCTGATTCATTGCGCTGTCACGTCTTCTCTGAAAGGCAGGTGCTCATGCCAAGCTTCTATGTGTTAAGCACTCTCTATATACACTGTAATAATGAGCCTGTGTGGCTTGAAATACTTTCAATTGTTTGTTTTATTTAAAGTAGCACTCTTAATAAAATAAAACTCACTAATACTTTTATATTTGCCTTGAGCAATATAAATACCAGCAGTAAGAGTTCCTGTGCTCAGTTCTTTCTTAGGAAAGAACACTCCTGGCAAACTTAATTACAACTTGTGCATAATTTTGATTTGTACCATAATTCTTCTGAAAAAGTACATGGCAAAACTTCAAACAGCATATTTACTTCTGCAGGATTGGTTGAATTCAAACAAGCAGTTCCATGTGCAAAGATCCTCAAAGCTGTTAGTTTTCAATGGGCCCTACACCTGCAGGAGAAACCCCATGAGGTTCTGGGTGGGAAGAAACCTCTGTCTGTGCCAAGCAGCATATGTGATATAGACAGAAATAATAGCAGCTCATACAGCTGCTTTTACAAAATGAGTAAGGCTTTGCTGTCCCCTACCCCTAACTTTTGTTAGACACAAGTTGAGAAAGATGCGGATTCTTCTGTTGCATGTTTAAGAAGATAGGAGCTTTTTAGGTTTGTCATGTATGGTCACTTTAAGAACCACAGAGAAGAACAGATTATATTGGAGAATTACAAATAAACATGTAGAATTTGCAGGGCACTGGGAAATGTAGAATATCTTTCTGGTTTCTTCTTACCGAAGTAGTAGCAAAAGAAGAAAAAAGCATCAACATACTTAGCTGAAAGCCAGTCATGATTACCCACCATCCTTTAACTTTCACACTCAGCTGATCTGCGCAAAACGGTGCAGAATGATGTATATTAGAATTTTTTTCTTGTGAAATAAAATGCTCTAGATGTAATTCATGCAAGTAAGTGCCTATACAAATAAG
>JAOSLQ010005175.1:0-12618 GCA_025629905.1 Lorius lory | reverse complement strand
TGCTCTCTTGAAGTCCAGGGCAGTGAGCTTGCTGCACGCTCTTCTCACTGTCCTGAGGATCTCGAATTCAACCATCTCATGATCGCTGCAACCAAGGCTGCCCTGGAGCATCACATTTCCAACGAGCCCTTCCCTGCTGGTGAGCACAAGGTTAAGCACGGCACCTCTCTTTGTCGGCTCCTCTATTACTTGCAGAAGGAAGTTGTCTTCCACACAATCGAGGAACCTCCTGGGTTGCTTGTGCTGTGCTGTACCATCCCTTATTGTAACTGACTCATTGAAAAAGTCAAATCACAAATGCATAAATGGCTTTCATTCATAATATGGATTAAATGGAATGTCTCTGATATTTTTTTAATTTGGACATCATGCCATCTTTGCAGAATTGTGTTGTTGGGACTTCCATTTTCTTGTTAAAGGTTGTTTATCAATGATTCACAGCATCGTCCTTTCATTTCACTTTGACAATCCAGCATTGCCTCCATATGTGCATACGGATATTGTTTCATTCTGGTATCATAACATCATCTTTTTATAACCATGGAAACATTGTTTTCTCTCCATAACTGTGTTATAATTACATCATAATGTCTTGAAGCAATTAATATTAGAATAATATGTTACGAAAAGTATACATGATGCGTGCATAGTAGTCTGTGCTGTGGCATTTGTTAGGATTGTATGAAGTTTGTTTGCAGGCCTCCAAAGAGTGGTAGTTTGTAATAAATGTTTACACACTAATTAGTGTTTGGGTATATTTCTGAAAATAAAATAAACTAAAACAAAACAAAAAACCAAACCGCCAACAGAAACCTTCCTACCTTGTCATAAGTAATTGCCTTTTTCTGTGTTAACTCAAAAAGAACCGACTTATTAAAGCTATTTTTAACCTAGAGGATGACTGCAAGGTTGACAATTTATGAACCAATTAACTCTCCACTTTTCTTTAGCACTCCTTGAGCATCTCGGAACACTATAAACTGGAATGTGGGCTCCTTGCCACTCCGGTTAGGCAAGTAAGTATCACTATAGCCATTTTACAGAAGTATAAAAGGGAGGCACAGAACTGTGAACTGCTTGATGTAATTTTGCAAATCCATAGTGGGATTGTTACAAGATGCAGAATCCCGTGTGTGTATAAGAATCTGTGTGCGTGTGTGCACACACACGCAGTCACTCATACACATGCAAATCACACAGAGGCTTTATGTGGGAAAATATGGTAGTATTTTAAATCTAATAAATAGCAGAATACCTTTAAGGCAAAAAAAAAAAAAAAAGAAAAAAGAAAAAAAATCCAAATTTTTGTGCTCATGTTCAGTGGGTTCTTCCTGCCCACACCTACTTTTTTTTCTCCCCTTTGGTCAGTGTAACTGGAAGGCAGAGAAAGTGCACAGTTGTTGAGTTTTACTGATAACCCCCAATTCCATTTTTTGTTTAGATACTTTGTCTATCACTAAGATAGTAGAAAAGAAGACAGGAAAATAAGATTTCTAAAAACATGGGTAGAAAACTGCCAGTTGCAGGGAAAGAGAAAGCATTGCCCTAACGAATCAGAAACTACAAATAATAGTAAAACCCTGCAGTTCTTCTCTGTTTGAAATCTGGAAGAAGGCCAATGGCAATTTTGTTTTAACTGAGAGTATTTCCAAAATTAAAAAGGAAGTGACAGCCCTGGAGCTTGAACTGTCTTTCTGTTGACTTCTATGAAAATTATACTGGGCTCTGGAGAAGTGTGTGTCTTTGGTTAGGGGGTGGACAGAGGGTGAGGTCTGTTGTGTAGGTTCAGCTGGAGGTTTCTGAAACATTTTCATGGATCAATTTCTCAGAGGCCATGGAAAACTCTTTTCCAGAGGGAGCCTTTGGAGTTGACTCCTGTTAGTTGGAAGTTCACAGCAGATTCTGAGTCAGTAGCTCCTCTGCCTGATGTTAGTGTCTAAAAATGTCCACCCACACTGTTATGGACAAAACTATAACATAGCAAGAAGGCAGGTCCACGCCTTGGCAATGTGTGGCAGATACAGTCATTTCTCTAGGGATTTTTAGAATGATTTTCATGGTCTTTGGCACTTAACTTCTACATAACTGTAATGGGAGTGGAGTGCCTAAGTCTGCCAGGCTCTTGGCATAATCCTATGGTGGTGATGCTTTCCTTCCCTCCTCTTTTCGTTCTCACTTATCTCTCTCCCCACCTGGGTCTGCAGAAGAAAGGTGGCAAGAGCTCCTTGGAGGAAGGAGAACATGTCAGCAAGCAGTGTCGGGCTTACAGTGCTCTTCCCAGGTACAAGGAAGACTAAAGCAAATGCAGGCACCACTGATGCAGCAGTGATACTCAACTACTTTGCATGGGAGGGTTTGGAAGCATCAAGCCCTATTTTAAGTGTGTGCTGTTTGTTAGTGTGCTATAAACCACATGAAATATTATTGGGACTGGAATAACAAACCACTGCACCCCTGGTGAGGATGGGAATTCTGTCTTGCTTTCATTTTCTTTTGGGACATATGTTGGAGTATTTTTCTAATGCTTTCATGGTTGTGTTTCTTGCATTGCTAAATGTATCACAACAAAATCCAATTCAATCTTAAGAATAATCACTCTGTAGTGTAATGAATATACTTTCCAATACAATTCATAATGATCTAGAAGATTAATTGAATAATGAGGTGGTGAAAATAAGCAAGAAAGTATGGAGTACTGGGAGGATGCCCAGAAGGATTTAATAAAACTGGATGATTGGGCAATATGGTAGCAAATGAAATTCAGTGAAGATAGACACATGATAATGCATTGAGGGAAATAATTTAAGTGCTCATGTGCACTGATGAATTCTGAATTAGCTGCAACTTCTCAAGTGAAAGAATTTGGTGTTACTGTAGGTAGTGCAGGGTCTGATAACTGATGCAGAAGAAAGTAGTGGGGGAGATCCTGCAGCACATTAGTACAGGGTGGAAGGATAATTTTCTGAACAATACCATTTACTGAAAACATAGAGAATGAAACAAATGTTGAATTTAATTCAAGTAAGAAAAATTGCTCCTGACTAAACTTCCTAAGATTAGTTCCAGTTTCACCATCTAAATGGATAATGAGCTGTGTTGATAGTGGTATTTGAACCTGGGATTTTCAGCAATAAAAACATCTTATGCTGATCAGACTGAAAAGCATTTGGATGAAATCTGGTCTCCTTGAAGTTAGAGGGGCTTTTGCTTTTCATTTCAGTGGGCCTGAGATTTTACTCCAGTTCCATAGTTAAAGTCAATAGCAGACTTATGACGTTTATGTACACTACTGACTAAAACTAAATGCTGTTGTGCCAGTGTTGCACATACAAGGCATAGAAAACCTTTATAGTCTAAAAAGGTAGATAATAGCCATTGGTAAATAAAGAAAAACATTTAGTAGAGAATTTTCATCTTCATTGCAAAACTGCTTTTTGATTGGTTCCCCACACTTCTTTGAAATATATATATATATAAAAAGAAATGTGCGTGAAACTCTTTATCATTGGTGGGGGAGAATAGGCCCAAATATACATATATAACATGTATATAAAGGGAGCAGGAAAGATGGCCTTGGCAAGACATTAAAATTAAATTAATAAAATGCCATTACACATAAACAAATACTAATTCATGGATTTCAAATTATATTTGACTGCATGAATGATAACAATGACTGCAGTGTTTACTTCTGTTGCCTAGGAAAGCTGCATATGTTTACAATACTGACATTTGTGTATTAAATTCATTTTTCGTGTTGTGCTGTTCCATTTTATAACTGATAAAGAGACTTATCTTTGAGATAAAAGCTTCCCCTGGCAGAATTTCCAGTCAGATATTATTTAGTGCTTGCAGAACATCAGACTTGGAATTGGGGGTGGGTGCGTTTTGGGTGTCACTCCTGTGAGCAAATGGGGACCAACATGGTTCTGGCCCAGACTGTGCCTGCAGTGCCGGCTGGGAGGAGTAAACAGAAGCTGGGAGGGGAATGTGAGTCTTTTGAGTACCAGAATATCCTGCTGTAGCCCTATACCGCCCACCATAAAGGGGAATGTGGAATCCATCTCTGTGTAAAGGATCCACCAAGACTTCTCATAGGAGTAAAATTCACCCTGAAGTAGTGTGTCATTCAGCTGTAGATCTATGAATATTTCACTGAACCATAATGAACTTAGCCTTTCCCTGAAGATAAGAATACACTATAGTCCTGTTGCAGATAGGTTAATTGTTATTTAGAGGGATAATCATTCTATGGAACATCACAGTTCACAGAACAAAGAAACACTGGATTTGAATCTAGGAATCCTTACTCCCAATATTTGTTTCCACCTAATATATATATGTTGTTCTGGAATAAAAGTATTTTTTATTTTGGCTACTTACCACACTGAGTATTGCTGAGCATGCACTACATATACACAGCTTCAGAGTTTTTCCAGTAGCCACAACTGCTTGAAGGTGCACTGACACTATGTATTTGTTTCACTTTCAGGATACTTGGCTTGTCTTTAACCACCACCCATTTTAAACAAAAGTATTTGAAACAAAAAAAACTAAACATTTTCAGAATCTGAGAGTCAAGATGTCAGATTTTGAAAGAAAAACATTCTGAATTCTTTCTTGCTATTTTTAGCAGAATTGTTTCAGTCAGTATTACCAAAGCTATGTTACAGAAAATTTATTAGCTGTTAAAAACTGATATTATCCCAACTCTGCCTTGCACTAAAAGAAGAAATGCTGCCTAGCCTTCTTTTTCTGGGTATTTGTTTGGTATCCTGAGCTCCCTGTTGCTGCCCCAAAGAGCTGTACTCAAGAAATGAAGTACTGATGAAATGAGTTATGCTTTCTCTAATCACTAACTACTGTATGAATGCCTTTGTAGACTTCTGTTTGTGTTATACACAGGGCTGCTGGTAACCCCCCCTCTTCTACCAGGACCAAAGAGGCTTGGTCCAAAGATGCTGGATCTTGGTAGCCAGAACTTGTGGCTCAGACTTCTCACAGCTCTGCAGCATGAGCTGTGTAGTGCTGTCCATGAAATAAAAGTGTGCTAACATAACAGAGCATGGGTTTGGTCTCTTCCAGATGTTCACCAGAGTACAGGGGATGGCTGATATGACATAGTCAAAGAAAGGAAGATGGTTGGTACTTGTGTGCAGTTTCTAGATTATTGTATCAGACATAAGGATACAGAGAGCTTGCTTTTAGCAGATATCAGTGTTTCTAAATAGATCCAGATGATCACTGAAGGTTTGCACTTTGAAGCAAGGGAGCTTTAGCAGCTGTGAGGCATTATGTTTTCAAAGATACTCAGAATCATGTGTGGTCCTTAAGAATTTATAGCACAACTTCTCTGAATGGCAATTTTGACACCAGCCTCTACCAGACTGACAGATGGGGCTGTAGAAATACCTACCTTGAAGACAGCCCTTCTACTGCATCAAGTATGTCGGACTTACCTGCTGTCATATAAATAACCTCCATCTCAGAGCAAGTATCACACTAGAACAATATTGTTTTGAAAATAGTATCTTCAGACACTGTTTTTCCCCTTCTGCAGAACAGTATCATCCCATCTGGTTCCTAATTTTATCCCTTTCTAAGCTCTGACACATCAGATCTGCACATCTGCATCAATCTTGGTCCCATCAGCACTGAAACTAAAAATACAAATATCAAAGTAGCAATTTTTACTGAAAACCAAAATTATACAGAGGCTTTTGGGCCTCTCTGTGGTACTGAGGTTCTTCCTTCAATGTTCTGCCACTGAAGCATCTCTGGCAGAGTCAAAACCACTCGTATCTATAGTCATCGGAGCTGGCACAAACCTCATCAGGAATCTCCAATATATCATATGCACATTATCATCCCTATCTGTCTGTCTAAGTCTCCTTGTGGACCGTGGGATCCATCCCTGACCTTTTAATGCGTGGAAAGTGAAGATACTTTGAGCAAGGTGTGGTGGCAGTAGAGACTTACTTTTAAAGTTCAGAGCTAAGCTGGGCTTTGAGCTGTGCAAGATATAAAGTACCCCTGCAGGCAGCTAAGCACTAGGCCTGTAATTGTTGTGGAGTGGGGTGGTGGGCTGCCCTTCAGCCCGGGGGGATAGGAAGCACAAAGATGTGACTGGCTGAACACATCTTTCTCCTTGTCAAGTTAGGAGTATTTGGTTGCAGTCACATGTGCTTCTCTTATACTCCCAGTATCCAGGTACCTTCACTGCTTCACACTTGCCTTTAGCAAGCAATACTGGGAGGAAGCTGGAGCTACTCCCTGTTCCTGTGAATCTGCTATTACATGGAAAAGAGATAGACAAAAGGACAATAAATGAAGAAGAATTTCTGGAAACTCTCCAGCCATAGCTATAAGCCAGGCTGAAAAGATATCTGGGGAAGGTGGCAGAAGACTATATCTGCTCAGCAAGACTCTTAAAGCCTTCTGGAGAGAAGTAGTTACAGGAAAGCAGGGAGATGCTGACTGACTCACCCCTGCTCCTGTTGTCAGGAGTTATGACTGCCCCTAAGATTCAGTGGAAAGAACAATTGTGTGTGGTTGCAGGAGTGCAAGTGAAAACTCGAAGTCACTGACTGACTCTGGTGCATCAGCTTTGGCCTCAGGAGATTACTGATTGCTGCCTTCAGTAGCAGTAATTCTATTTTCAAAAAAGTGCAAGATCCAAATGCCACAAAAACTCAGCTGAGGGGCATCCTGTGCCAGTTCCTCATGTGAGGCTCTGCAGGTAAGCTTATCCAAATTTCTTACATGACTGATACTGTGATGTTCACTTAAAAAAAAATAAAAATTTATTTGTTCAACCTTATTCATCTGGGTAGTTTGGGAAGGCATTCCAATTACTGGGTGGAGTCTGGTGTGAACATCACAATGTACATTTTCGGTGTTACAGACACTGTAAAGCACTAAGCAGGGTAAACAGCTGCCAGGTACAGGGTCTGTAAAGATTGCTGGCAGGATTTATGAGAACTGTATAGAGTAGTAAGGAGGTCTAGGGGATTTTGAAAGGTTGTCAAAGACGACACCACCTGATTCAATCAGAACACAGTAATCATTTGATGTCCTAAGTATTCTTTTAATGTATTAGCTGATTAATTTTAGTTTACTAAGACTAGGAGAATCCAAAAAACATTTTAACAAGTTTAGAGATCCAATCATTTAGTTTTCTGACTTTTTATTAAACAAAAAAACAACCAACCAACCAACCAAACCCTACTAAACCACCTGAGCTCACAGAAAACAGGTTAGCATTTATGTCCAACCGTGTGTGAAATTAGTATCCTACAAGTGCACTGAAATGAATGCCTGTGGTAATAAAGTAGTAGTCACTGTTTAATTTTAACGCATGCTTCATCTTAAAATTGGTTTTCTGAATAGCTACTATGTACATCTGCATTCTTAACCAAAACACTTCAATATTCAATACTTCATTTTTTCTGGTCTAGTTCTGTAACTCTTTCTGCACTGGGCAGAACTTTCCTGTGAGGTTGCATGTAGTTTAGGAGCTTGTGGTAAATAAGTACTGCTCAGTATTGCTAAGAATCTGGCAAAATTGCAGAATCAGGATTAAATGTTTGTAGGAAACTTAGAATAAAATGTTTCAGTTTAACAAGTGCTTAAGACTGATGTTGTTCACGTACATAAAAGCACAGCGTAGACTTGGCCAGCACAAGCCTCTGTTTTCTACCCTGCTGTAGCAAACAGAGCCTGTCTTGAGGGATAGCACCTTAGATTTTTTTATTTTCATTAGTTAACAGGATCTGTGATTCACTAGCACTAGCAGCTTCTTTAAAACATGTATCCAAATAGTTACTTGAGAGAAAAGGGGTTTCAGTCACTATTGACATTTTCAGATTCATATCTGTGAACTCAGAGAATGACCTGTATCTTCTTGGATGCATCAGATGGTCTGCTTGCTGCTAATTCAGTTTAAGCTTCTGTGGCCAGAGTGGCAAATGCTGTTCTGTATCTTATGGAAGAGGCACATTTGTCTGTTTGCTGATGCTGGCAAACCTATTCATTGCCACAGTGATGAAGCTACTCTAGATTTTTTCAATTATCTTGCTAATTGAGATCACTTTCTTCTGCATGGGTGGTGTTTCTGGAGAGGAGTAATAATTGCTCAGCTTCCTGTCCAAGTTTGGGGAAATTTGAACTAATGTAAAGTGTGGAAACAAGAGACTAGATGGCAGCTGAGTAGACATTCTCACTTCAGCTTTGATCCAGATGGGGAGAATAACAATAGCAGGGGTGATGCTGGGACAAGGACTTTGGCATGGGATTAGAACTTGCTCTATGCCTACCCATACAGCTGTTTCACATCTGAGCAAAGGGCAGAGCTAACATATGTGTGTAAACATTTACGTGGGTGCTGCAAAACCAACCTTGATATGCATGTGCTGTCTAAAGTGCACAGGAATCATCTTTGGCATACATGTGAGCATTTGTGTCTAAGCATATGAAACATGCCTTCTGCCTTCTCCATCCTGCCCTAGAGGCTTCTCTGCACATAGTGTTTCCGAGAACTTACAGATTTTCCCTCACAGCAACCCCAATTTTCTAACATTTGGATGGAAACTTCTACCCCCTGTGCCTAGTCTCTTTTAAAACCATAATAATTTCAACTCTAATACCTAGACAAAGGGCTGAACAGGTCTCTTCTCACATACACCAGAATGTAGCGGCAAATAACTTATTAACAAGGTGGCCTTAGGTGATTTTAAGACTTACATTTTTCTGCTCTGCTATTCAGGTTTTCTCTTTGATCCTACCTATTAACACTCTGTATTTGGACATTGCTGTGACATTGAAAGGGGCTTTCTGCACAAATAATGGTCCCTGCAGCACCTTGCTGACCCTGGCAGGATGGTTTTCTCACCACCCCTTTCTGTCTTTTGCAGCACATGACTCCTGATCCTATTTGCAGGACACTCACAGTGCATGTGCTTTCTTGGAGGACTGTACTGTTTCCAGTAGTGCAACTATCCTACAGCTTTCAAATACATTTCTCCTGTTTTGGAAAGATGAATTTTACTGATTTCTTGTTCAAATTCTTCTCACTCCTCCCATCCCATAGTTTGCAAGCTTGTGAGAGTTAGCTAGAAAACATTTCACCTCAGATGCCACCTATTCCATCCCACTGGAAAACTTGACTGTAGCAGAAGCCTTAAATCAAAAGCCTGTGTGACAGTTTCTGATCTTTGAGCAACTTTAAGGGCTGTCACAAAGAAAAAAATTTGTACCTAGTTAAACCAAGTTGCTTGGTATGGATTGAGGCATTTGTCAAGTAGAGCCATACAAAAGATGAAAGCAGTGTCTGTCAGTGAAACTAGTGTATTTTGGCTTATGTAATTCTACGGGGGTTTTTTGTGTTTTGTTTTTCAAGGAAACGGTAGGTGCCTTCAGCATTTTATCTAAAAAGTGAATTATACATTGCAGAAAGCATTTCATTCTAAATTTAACAGCTCTTCTTTGAACAACAGAAAATGTAAACTTGTTGCTGATACTTGAAGTCATGGTGGTTCCTAGTTGTTACTGATATTTTACAGTGACAGCCCCGTTCTGCTTACAATGTTAATAAAAATAGTAGCTCACTTAACATCTGAGGTTGCACTAAAATTTACTGATATCTGAATGTGCTGCTCCCCATCCTGCATTGCCATGGTGTGTGCATATGAGAGGTATGTGTAAAATGTAGTAGCAAGACTGTTACTGCAATGATAATGCCATGCAAACAGTGAATTTATTGTGCAGGGCTTCCCTGGCCAGTGGAGCTGCAAGCACAGAAGAACAAACTTGCTGTGCCTTGCACAGCACAGATGGGCAACAGAAATGCATGGCTAAATCTTGATATACTTTAATGAAACTGGATTAAAAAACTCCAAACACTTAAAAAAGTGGAAGTTCCCATTTGTTTCAAAGTATGAGAGACCTGGGACCATTCTTGTTCTAATTAGGTTGTTCTGCAAAAAAAAACAAACAACAACCCAAAACCCCCCACACATTTGTTTTCAGAAGATATCAGTGTTTTATATGGTTAAATATAAGTGTCTTAGCTGGTTTAATCATTAACCAGGATTCCATGTAGGTATTAGGATGGCAGGTCAGCTACATGAATGTCTTTCCCTCAGCATTTTCTAACGTGTTTGATCACGTGTTATACAGACAAAAATGTTTTCTGTAGCCTATATGATTTCTACAAGTGCTGCTGCAGGCCATGCCAGCACTGTTCATAGTGAAAGGGGAATATAAATTTATCTGTCACTGACAACACTGATTTCCTTTGGATTATACTAAACCTTCCCTGCTTATGGGTAACTCCTGTCTGGCTTGTAAGGATGTCCTGAAGGAGGAATTCTTTGACTTTAAGAACCACCAGATTATACCAAATCCTGAGTGGATTCAAAGTGCTTCATGAGGAAGCCACATTCTCCCCATCTACCAAGACTTTAGCCCACACACACAAATCAACCTGTGTGTAACAGTCTGGGGTTAATGAGGGTTAAGGAGGGAATGTGGATTGTGGGTAGTGAGTATTCAGAGATGATCTTGAGACAGAATCCAAAATGTTGCAGCTTGCTTAAGTCTGTAAGATGGAAGGCTTTTCTATATCGTGGTGTGATGTGGAAGAAGGGGTGAATGGTCACTGAAGAAAGTCTAGTGCTTGAAAGACTGTTATCAGATGCTTGTAATGCCCCACTCCCGGCTTTCCTGTGGTGATCCTGGCATGCTGGTTGTCCTAGGGAGCTAGGCTCAGAGGCAACACAGAGGTCTGCAATGAGCTTCGGCAGCCTGCAAATGGCTTTTGTGTTGGTATTTTCTGCAGACAGTTGTGAAATGACCCTTTTTACCCATAAACATAACAAGCTAAATGGCTTCAGTTAAAGCTGGCATCAGGCTTGGGAAATGGGTGTTAGATCGGAGATCAGAAGAGAGGGAATAAGGCAATCAGAGAGAACCTAATGCTAGATAGAGCTCGATCAGATATTTGCCCTTACTTATGCAGTCCCCAGGCATGACATACGATTTGCTTCTCAATTCTGTTTCAATTCCAGTAGCAAATAGCAAGGTCAGAGAAGATGTGACTGGGATCTCTGTGCTCATCCTGTCTGGTCAATGCCAATTTGACAGTTAAGTTTCTGCAGGGAAATTTTCAGCCTTTTTATCAAGCACAATGTATCTAGCCAGTGAGCACACATCCAAATCCAGACTTCCTCTATGCACTCTTGAGAAGAGATCAGATGGAGGAAATCCATGTTCTTCTGTTGTCTAAAGTATTCGGGGCTGAAATAGGAAAGGTTCTGCCAGCCTCAGCTGCTAACCTACCCGACAGATTGAGATCTGATCCAGTGTCACTTACTACCAGCTGGCTCTTAGATTCCTGGTATTCAGAGTATTTTCTTTCTGGAGATGCACTACTGGACTAAGCTGTTATGAAGTGCTCAAGTCCCTCTGTGATGACCAGGTTCCCAGAGATGTTTTGCCCTCATCTTCTATAGCTGATTTCCTCCTGTGCATCTATACAGTCCCTTAAGCATCATAGTTTTTCAGTGGCTAAGGACTGGAGACTGGGCATTACTCCTACAGGGTAATGGCACTGAGGGCACGGGAACAAGGTGGCTGAAAAACTTTTCTTCTTGAGAGTGGGAGATATGATTTTGAATGGATGGATTATCCAACTGTGCTATCCAACCAGTCAGTGTTATCCAACTGACTGGTAATACAGTCAGAGGGGTGATAATTCCAACAGTTGTTTTTTCTTTCTTATAGTAAAGGTAGCAAGGACAAGCAACTGTGAGGTGTGAGAGTAACACTCCTGTTTTAGAGCACTGTTTTGAATAGGTGGAACAGCAACGTTTCTCTTTAAGGAGGCTGCTAGTTTTAGAGCTGTTACGCGATTATAGAAGAATGAGGAGCTGGTAAGACTTCAAATAGGTGAACAGAAGAAAAGAAAGTGCCCAAATGGCAAACATCTGCCTTTCTGCCTATCTTTGCCTGTCTGTACTTGAAATCCTGATAGCTGGGCTCAGAGAGTAATATTTGACTAAGCTGCTAAAAAACTGCAAACAAGTATTCCTTACATGACTCCTTTTGAGACACCAATTATTGTCCCAAACCACAAATATTGGAGCTACAGCAAAGAAATCAAAATCACTGAGCTAGCTGAATCAGCGTCTGAGCTGGGACCAGTGTCCTGGCTTTTCAAACTCCTTTTTGGCTCTCCAGTCACCTAGGACTGTAAAGAATAAAACATGAAGGCATACCTGCAACAACATGCAGTTTCACTGATCGTTTCCAAACCAATCGTGCCCCACAGTCCATGAATAAACAAAACCAATCCCAAACCAGCCCCCCAAAGCCCGAACCCATCACCAAACCCCGGAACAAAGCAAAGATTTATTTTTTTCCCGTGTAACACACCAGCCTTCAATTTGGGGACCGAGTACCTGCCCAGCTGACAGCCGAGCTCTGCGCCGTGCCCCCGCGGCTGTTCATCAGAGGGGAGACATGGCAGCGGTGCAGGCGGCTGATGCACAGCGATACGGCTGCGGACCGCCCAGGGGTAGGAAATAACACCCCCCGCGCCGGGGCGCCCGTGCTCGCACC
>JAOSLQ010005174.1:3274-34189 GCA_025629905.1 Lorius lory | reverse complement strand
CTGGCTTTCAGCTGGATTTGGATTATTTTCCTCCCTTTCTCAAAGACTTCTTCTGCTGTATCACCCCACACGATAATGTCATCAATGTATTGCAGGTGCTCTGGAGCTTGCCCCTGTTCCAGTGCAGTCTGGATCAGTCCATGGCAGATGATAGGGCTGTGTTTGCACCCCTGGGCAGTCAATTACAAGTATACTGGATGCTCCTCCCCAGGGACTTTCCTGCTGTGGTTCCTCATAGGAACGCCAGTTTGCTTCAGATTTCTCAGTCCACAGTTGATGTCTTCACATCCACCCTATGGCGCTCTGTCTCCTAAGATGAAGAATCATGAGAGATCATATGGATCATGCAAGAAGTTACCTAGCCAGTGAATTCAGGCTGTGTGGAAGAAAAGAGGCTTTTGTGACACATTTCAATGCCTTTCTGAAGTTAAAGCATGAGACTTTCATGGTTTTACTTTACAAGTCAAAATTGGAGGCATAAAAGTCCTGGTTTTCATCTAGTTCAGTTAAGTGTTCATACAGTTGGATCAGGCTGTATCATGCTTCCATGAGACCTTAAAAGGTCTTAGTCATAGTAAAAGAAAAAAAGTATAGATTTTTGGGGGCACATGGCTTTGTATCTCTTTTAGTTGTTTAAAGTGTTTGACCTGAATTTTTACCTTGAATTGTCATTAAAATATTTTTAAAATGGCTTAAACTAACTTTGTGGTCCACTGATCTATTAATAGTTCTCAAGGAAATATTAATTATGCTATTATTCTCAGATTTGTGTTTGGTCTGTTCTGCCACATGCACTGCCTTTGTAGTCAGTGGTTCAGTGATCTACTTTCTCTATCATAGGGCCGTTTTCCATGTCTAGCTTTTCTGCCATGTTACAACACAAGAGTGTTTCTTCTTGTGAACTGCATTATGTGCACAGGGAGTATGCAAACCTGTATATAGCAAAATGTATTCGAAAATCGTTACTCTGCTGTCTTTGATCTTAGCAGTCCCATTATCATAGAATCATAAAATCATAGAATAGTTTGGGTTAGAAGTGACTTTCAAAGTTCGTCTAGTTCAAACCTCTTCAGTGAGCAGGGACATATGCAACTAGTCAGGTTGCCAAGAAACACATCCAGCCTGGCCTTGAATGTCTCCAGGGATGGTGCATTCACCACCTCTCTGGGCAATCTGTGCCCGTATTTGACCATCCTCATTGGGAAGAGTTTTTAGCTCACATCCACCCTCTTTTAGTTTAAAACCACCACCATTCATCCTGTTGCAACAAGCCCTGATGAAAAGTTTTTCCACATCTTTCTTAACAACTGAAAAGCCACAATAAGGTCTCCCCAGAGTCTTCTCCAGGCTGAACAACCCCAGCTCTCTTATCATTCTTCATAGGAGAGGTGCTCCATCTCTCTGATCATTTTTGTGGTCCTTCTCTGCACCATCTCCATCAGATCTTTTTTTGATTCTTGATTTTTCTTTGATGTGTTTCCTTGATGGGCCACTTGGCCTCCGTTGAGCTAAATAAAATATAACTTTCCAGACTAAATTGAAAGGATTCTACAGGAGGGTTCACTGTCTAACTAGATAAACACTTGTGCAATGGCAGGGCACAGTAATAGGGAACATAATGACTCTTTCAGCAGACTTGTGCCAACTTAAAATAATTATAGTGCTGTATTTAAACAGCTTTAAAAGTGTTTCAGCATGATGCTAAAAGGTAACTGACACTAAGTTCTGAAGAGGTCCTTATTCATATGTCAGTCATACTACAGAACAGCTGCAGGTTACTTTGACAAGGATTATTTGGGTATAGGAAAAAATATTTCTTGTGGCAAAAGTACACACTCTTGATTTTTATTTTCCAGTGTCTGTAAAACATAAATGTTATCTCTCATAAGAGTACTTTGTGTAATCCATGGTGATCTCAGTACCAAGTAAGTTTACTACATTTTTTCTGCAAATGATTCCTGTTTTGAAGCGTGCTGCAGAAAGTTTGTAGGTGCAGACAGGTGCTGCAAAAGTATTTTACTGAAACCTGGAAACTCCGAGACATGAATACAGGTAAAACCTGTAAGTTTTTAACTGTCACAGTTAGGAAGAATGGGGCTGTCACAGGTAATGACTTACTTACAAAAACTGTGGATCAGCAGTGCTCTGTACATCTAGTGTTTGGGGATGTACAGCACACCTGACCAGAAAATCATAGTGAAAATGTCATTTGAAATACTAACAATGACCTTCCTTTTGCAGACCACTCCAAATATGCCTCATGATTACTCATTGGTAAAAACCTGAGAAAGTTCATATCCTTGTTCAGTATTGTTTGGAGTTGTGCTTGTTTACTTCAGGTCGTGCTATGACCTATTTTGCATAGTAAAGTGTTTGTTGGTAGCTAAAAGAATGGAAATTAAAGGTCTTAGTAGAATAGAATATTCTTTGGACTTTGTAAGCCATTTGATTTCTAGAGGAGATGGACAACCAAATGGAACTGCCTATTATTTAAAATTGGCCTTAGAATAATTACATCGCTGATCCACTAACGTACAGCAAATTGCAGTTTTAATCTATCTTTCATGTTATTACCAGCATGTGCGAAGTATCAGGACACTCTAGAAATTACGATGAACTGTACCAGCTTTGGAAGTTGCCATAAGGATTAAGAATTTTAGTGTATGCTCTTAGTTGATTTTCTGCTTTATTCAAGATGCTGTGTAGCAGGGGGTTTTTATGTGTATAAAAAGCAGGGCAATGTGTAAGAAGGTGAGGCTGCTGTGATGCACATAATTTCATTGTTTGCCATGCATTTAGAAATCCTGGTGACACTTTATAATGTGTATCTGTACCGTTTGCTAAATGTAAACAACTTTATCAAACTGTATGTAGTGCCTTTTTGTTCCACTGTTTTTACTCTGTTTTCATATTTCTGGTCTTTCACATGCAGTTGACTTCTTATTACTTGCACAGTTGGGTTTCTTTTTCCCTTTTTTCTTAAGGAAGTAACTGTGCAGAACCCACAGGCACTAGCACCTGTTGCTGTCATGATTACCTTGGCCTATTCCTGCAGCTGTGGCCTTTTGAGAAATTGTTGAGATATGAAAAAGAAAATAAAAGAAAAAACAAACAAAAACATCCAATATGCTTTAAGTCTGGGTCAAATCTTATCAAGACCATCTTTAGGCTGCACTTGTCCCACTGATTTTGGTATTTTTAAACCTCTTTTTAAGTCAGTGTCACTGCAAAGTTGAAACTGATTCCCTGATTTTTATTACCTCATACACTGGTATTGGTCAGTAATGAGCTATATTGATATAAGTGAAATTGAGGTGTGTAAAAGCAGTATGGTAGGCGAATTTCATCCAGTCTGCATTATACCACTGTTGTCTAACTGTGGCTTGCACTGGCATTTCCACCTGATCCATTTGTGGGTGGCTATAGAGTCACAACAAAGACTCGGCTAGCTCATATACTGGTTTTGGACTGTCTAATGTTGGAAACATCAGGAAAGGGATTAAGAAACAGGGCAGTTACGGAATGATCTTTTCCTTCGTGTCTCTTCCCAGCTACTGAGTATTGGTCAGACTTTCTGATCTAGCAGTTTTCCTCTTAAGAGTACAGCTGTTCTGGCAGCTGAAATAGCCAAATGCACCTTGTTATGCCTGACCTGTGACATGTTACCTGTGACAGCATTTCCTAGCCGTGCTATTTTTCCAGGGCCTCCTTGGCAGCCGCCACGGGTGCTCCGGCAGGCATCGGAGCCCTTTGGGGTGCAGAGCGTGGAGATCCCCAGCAGAGGGCTCAGCCTCCGCGGCAGTGAGCAATACCCAGCGCTGCAAGCTGTGCGCGGGCGGCTCGGTTCGAAGAGCTGATTTCGGGGTTTGTAAAGCAGCCCTGGCTGCTATATATTAAAATTGAGTAAGACCCATTCCGAGGAGTTTCCCAAAGTAGGATGGTATTAGGGGTAGCCAGTGTTTTTATTTCTGCTGCTTGCAACTCTTCTTTAGGAAGGGTTTTTACAGCTAAGTTCTTTGGTCATTAAGCCAAAAATATTTCAGCTTTGGAGAGTGTTTAAACAACAGTCCTGGGATGATCAGAGTTGCAACAGAGAGCAAGGGAGAGAGAGGAAAATGTAGCTATGTTTGCAGATTTTTGCCAGGTGGTTTCAGAAGGGGTTGGTGATTTGCTCATCAAAGTCTTAGTTTGGTTTGAAGTTAATGGCCAGTTTATTGTGCTTTTATCTTTACATGAAACATAGAAAGTCCAGTAGCCTGGCCTACAGCTATTGGAGAAATCACTTTCTCATGGAAAGCCACTGCAAGCTGCTAGTGTGGCAAACTGTACATCTAAGTTGTTCTTGGAAGATGCTGTTTTGAGAGGTATAAAGCACTGCCTGGTTTGAACTTGAGAACAGAATAAAACAGACTCTGGCTGAATTACTCTATGTGATCAGAGCCTTTTCGCTTTAAGAGGCTGAGTAGACAAGCTAAAGTTCTTTTCTTAGATTCTGCCTTCTCTTCCATGTAATGCCAAGGCCTGTACTCTGATGACAACATATATTTCAGATACAAATAATTCTCACTGGCCTCTATTGGAGTTGTTCCAGATTGTGCCAGTCATGCTGGATGTAGATCAGAATCAGCTATGTTCTTTCTAATAGTCAAATGCCTCCACAAATACTTCTCTCTGTTAAAAATTATTGGACAAATTTGTGGCTACTTTAGGTTGACCTACTTAGAAAAACAGAAATACAAATTCAAGATGCAGATATGAAGCCAAGTTGCTGCATGTCATCTGAGCCCTAGTAACTATACAGATGTTAGCCTACCAGCAATACACAGTACTTCAGTGAAATAGACTGTTCGTCTACTTGGTGTACCCACATGATAATGAGTTAGGCTCATACAAAGAGTCTTACAAGCATCAGGTGGGGCTTGACAGCCTGTAATTAGTCAATAGTGGGTTTGAGTCCATAGGCTTTTGGGGAAGCCTACTCCATTTGCATTGATACTGTGTGTTGTACAGTTGTACAAGTTTGGAGAGGGGAGGCTGTATACATCTGACCATCCAGAATGAATTTAAGATCAATTATAGACAAAATGAATATATATAAATATTTTTGTGCAGGAAGTATAATACAAATTTTCACAGTTGTTGTTTAGAATGTGATTAACTCACTAAGTCTTCCCGCCAAGTTCACTAGCAATTAATTCTTCTTCACAGGTGAAAGTCAGAGTCCTAAATAATAAGGATGAATCTAAGGAAATGTTTCAGAATGCCATAATTCGAATTATCTGAATCTTGCTCTTGATTTTACTTAGCTGACTGAAATACTATCATCTATTAGGTTCCATCAGTCATCAGTTGCCTTCCATTCTATAGCTATCATATGAACTATATGCCAAAGCACTTGATGCAAATTGTGATACATGATGTTCAAATGATCAGAGTCAAAAGGATATCAGTTGGATACTTGTAGTGACTTTAAATCACTTTTTCTTCTTCATGGTAATTTATTGTCTACATTTCTTGTTAAACTGGCTGATTCTGCTTTCAGATTCCTTTTCAGAGCTCATTTTGTCTTCTCCTTTCCCCAGACTTTCCCCTTCTCATTCATCATCCAATTTGCAGCATTTTTAGTGCAGTCCATCAAGGGCAGGCATTTTCAAAAAGCTTTTTATTCTTCTAAGCTCTAGTGCCTAAATAAAGAGATGGTTGCTAAGAGATTTTGTAAAGCATCATTAAGAGGATATGATTTGCTCTTTTCCCTACCTTCCATGCACAGGTTTCAAATCAGAATTTGAATTCAAATCAGTAAGTGGGATGGCAGCATCCCAAAATATTTCTGTGTTGAAATTGTGACCATGAACAGAATACAAGGAGACCACACCAGTCCTGTGCCACCAGGAGAACAAGACACAGGACTGTTAGGAAAAGCATATGAGTTCTTTCAGGTTTGTGATCTGGAAGGCAAAGGCTTCATCATTTGTCAAGACATGCCAGTAAAACAGAACTGGCTATGTGAAATGAAGAATAAGAGAAGCTCCCAATGCATTTAATGAGTTGAGACTGATTAATTTAGAGTTAAAAATTGTAACACCCTCCTGACATGTAGCATTTAATACACTCTCTTTGAATTTTTACATAATGCTTGCATTTGTTTCCACAGTCGAAGCAACAAAAAAGTGGAAAATCAAAATGAGTGAAATTAAGAAAAAATGCCTCAGGAACTTAATTCTGTTCTCAATGAAAAAGTTGAAACTCCAGTAAATTTATTACTTTGAGATTTGCCACAGCATCATGAATGTATTCAGTCCACAAAGGTTTATCCTTCTGTTTTTTCAGCAAAAGCGTGTAAATAAAGTCTTTCACTTTGGTTTCACCTGCCAGACAATGTGCAAACCAGACTGTAAGCTTTATCAGATATATATGTAAGAAATACAGAAGAACAATATTGTAACATTATTCAGTGTACACAATAATCTTACAAAATTGTTCTTAAAATGTTTGAGGAACTAAAATCACATTTGCTGAAAATGTTGATAGAAAAGCAACTATATAATAAAACCTTTGGAAATGGGATTGGGTGCTCATTGCGGAAATGGTAAGATGATTTGAACCAGTAAGTGGCAAAAAACAAGGAAATGCTCATGCTTGACATGCAAAGTGTAATTTCATTGTGTTAATCTGTTTCTACTTCAGTACTTCTGGATAAAATAGAGGTGTGGTAGCAAAATAAATTACGTATCTAGAAGTGTTCAAGGCCAGGTTACAACCTGGTCTAGTGGAAGGTGTTTCTGCCATGGCAGGGGGGATAGAACTGGATGATCTTTAAGGTCCCTTCCACCTCAAACCATTCTATGATTCTATGAAAATACTTACATTTTATACTGAGCAACTGTACATTAGACATATACTATTAGTTATTCATTATGCTTGATTAGAATGACTAGCTAACTAGTCATAACCCTTTATCGCAAACCGGAGTTTGAAATCAATATAGTTGATTTTGATTGCATTTTCCATGATACTCACTTCCTATAGCAAAACCATAAACCAATAAAGTAAATCAGTTTTTTCCGTGAAAGTTACAAAGTGTTGATCACTTTTGCATCCTGCTGTTTATTGGTTTAGTGCTGCTTAACATTAATGAAGCATTGTTTCAAATCCAGTATGCTCACATTAAGCTTTTTAATCTTTAGTCATGTGATGTGAAGCATTCAACAGACAGGGCTGAGTATCTAAAAATATGATTAAGTTCAGTGGAACAGATTTTGCGTTGTTTTCTGATGTGTCTCTAATACAGTAATTATATTAAAATTTACTGTCCCCTGATTATGTCATGCTGTTTATTTTGAGATTATGTTAATACTGGTTGTTTGGAATTTTTCATTCAATTTCAAAATATCAGATGTGTTCAACCTTCAAACAAACAAGAGGTTTTCTGAGGTTGCAAGAAGGCAAATTCTACCTGAGACTTGAAACCACATCTTTGCAGTCTGGGCCTTGAGGTTATCATGATTAATGAGGATCAGTGTTCCAAAATATTTTAACAATTATAGCAGAATTGGCCATTTGACCTCTATCTTTTTATTTTGCAGAGTAAAAGCTTGGAATTTTCAGATAAGTAAACGTAGGTGTCCTGAAAGCACAGAGCACATTGTGTGACAATGTAGATAATTTCTATTTAAGCTACAGTGGTATCTTTGACTACGTTTTATTTCTTTTTAATTTTTAAGAGATTCATACTGGAAGTATCTATGTGCTTTTACAGTCAGGCCAAAATGAGCAAATAAACAAAAACACACGTATGAGACCAGCGATATAATTTTGTTTTCCTAAAAATAAACTCCAAACAAACAAACTTGAATTTTTGAAGAATAAAAACAAGAGGTTGGGAAAAACATTGACTTAGTAATAGTGGTGTGGCCCCAGTTCACCAAACTCCTTAAATTATCCACAGGGAATTTAACGGAGAAAAATGTTTGCACATTCTTAAAATCTCCCGTTTTCATATTTTTTCAAGAAAATGCAAAAAATTATGGTGTTTTCTACTGCTAAATTAGTATAATTCAGTTCAGAATTTGAACCCTGAAATAGTGTAAACCGAGTACTTTGCCTGAAATACCTCCTCCCTCCTCAGTACCTTGGTGCATGTAAGAATTTTAGAAGAGAAGTGAATTTTTTAAAGTTTTTAGATCTAAGAGATAAAAATCTCAAGCTTTGGGAAGCTGGGTATGTTTAAGTGAGAAACTGGTAATAAGTCAGATGCATTGCTGATGAGGTAACTTATTTAGACTGAATATACATCAAGTTTTCTTAGGGTTTTTTTTGTAAGCATGTAGCAATGCACAATTAATCCTGCTCAGAAATCCTTCAAGACTATTCCAGATAGTTCTGTGCTTTAGAAGCTCTGTTGCTTTCCCTTCTCAAGATTACCTTGGAATTCCTTTTACTGCTCCTCCATTCAACTCATACAGGTTTGTAACGTATGCCCTAAACTCTTTGCTGCAGCCAGAGAAGTCCTGGTTAATCCATTCAGCCAATTCTTACCTTAGCTGTATACGGCTTAGTGTATTGAATAGTGGTTTCTATTGTTCTTGGATAGCAGGACAAACTTTCTTTGGTCCTAAATCCATTCCCACAGCAGAACAGATTAACACTTTTGCTCTGATTAACTTTATCAATTTATTAGCTTGTAATTTTAATATTTTGTGTATACCATAGGTGCTCAAGGAAGGTATTAAATGATTAGCTAATAAAGCAGAGGACTTCACCAGTGTGTATTTATATTGCTTCCCAAGATGAAGAAAGGTTTTACTCTTCCTAGTGCTTGACTCCCAGTGGAAGGTCTTGCTATTGTAGCTGTTTGCCACTCCAGTTTCCTCATATTTCTGGAAATCTGTCTATAACTGTTGAAAGAATTGTAGTAAGATGACTAGGGACCGATTTAAAGAAAATGTTTGAGGGGGCGTTTTTTTATGCCTTTTTTTAGATTCTCAGGAAAAAATAAGTGATTTTGTGGGGCTCGTTTCACAAAGTTTTGCCTTTTTTGGTGTAAGCATGATGAATTTCAGATGTAGACAGTCATGAACTACATTTAACTTTTTACAGGAGCAGCAGGTTTGCTCCTTGAACCATACAGGTTTCTTAGCTTTTATTGATTTATTTACACATTTTGAAGCAGCTTGAATTAGGATAGTATACCCTCTTTAATATTCTTGTTTAGAGAGTCTCTTGCTTGACCTCATGACCAGGATGCTGAGACTCCACCTCAAGGTCTAACCCTTCCTTGTGTGATTAGAATCTGTGTTATAAGGAGGTTGTTCTCACTGCTTTGTTGTAAAGAATTCATAAAGGCAAATAGTGAAGTCATAGAATCATAGAATCAGCTAGGTTGGAAAAGACCTTTAGGATCACCAAGCCAAACCATTAGCCCAGGACTGCCAAGTCCACCATTAACCATGTCACTAAGGGCCTTACCTGTATGAGTTTTGAACACTTCCAAGAAAGGTGATTCCATCACTTCCCTCAGCAGCCTTAACCACCCTTTCAGTGAAAAAATTTTTCCTAGTACCCAATCTAAACCTCCAGTGATGCAGCTTGAGACCGTTTCTTTTTGTCCTATTGCTTGTTACTTGAGAGAAGAGACCAACCACCTTCTCTCCATCCTCCTGACAGGCAGTTGAAGAAAGTGATAAGATCTTCCCTGAGCCTTCTCTTCCCCAGACTAAACCCTGCAGTTCCTCAGCCATTCCTCATCACACTTGTGCTCCAGACCCTTCACCGGCTCTGCTGCTCTTCTCTGGACCCACTTCAGCACCTCCATGTCTCTCTTGTACTGAGAGGCCCAGAGCTGAACACAGGATTTGAGGTGTAGCCTCACCAGTGCCCAGTACAGAGGGATGATCACTGCCCTGGCCCTGCTGCTCACACTATTGCTGATACAGGCCAGGATCCCGTTGACCTTCTTGGCTGCCTGGGCACAAGCTGGCTCATGTAATGCCATGAGCTACTCTTCCAATATAATGCCAGGGAGATGGCAGGAGTTGCTCTGAAAATAAATATAATCCATACTATTCACATCTCTCCACTTTGCTCCCTTTATGACAAAAAAACAAACCCCAGTTTCACAAACTTTGACTGCCTAGAATAGATGCAAGCTAAGGGACAAAGATTACCATAACCATGATAGCTCATGCACATGAATTTTTCTCTCTCACCCTCTCCTCTGTACTTAACATCTTGCTCAGAATAAATCTGTAGTAAAAGCTTGGGAACAATTTATATGGCAAGCCTGTAATGGTGACTGGAGCTGTAAGAGTAAGAAAGAGCATGTGCACAAGCACTTATTTAGAGTCCTGAAAACAGACCGGGTGGTCCTTAAATCTCTCTAATGCTCATCGTTTAAAAAAGGGACAGTTTTATATCAAAGCACTTTATTCCTTCACTGTAGTGCTGTCTGAATCTACAGAAGCTGCTCTATGGAAATATTTAGCAGAGGCAAAACATATGCATCCCTTAAATTCTGGTTTAAGAAGAAAAAGCATCTTCCCTCCATCCTCAGGCATCAAAAATGGGCTGAATATTATTGAAAATAACACCTAAGAATTTGCTCTTGTTAACCATTTTATTTCTGCTTCCTTAATAAGCTTAAATGAAGGCCTGCTAATGTGTTTTTCAACGTACAGCTCTTGGGGACATAAAGCCTCCGGCATAAATGTCCACACGTATTCAGAGACAAGAGAGCAACAGAGAGCTTTCATCACATCACTCTCAGTGCTGCCACGGATATTTGCCAGTCTGAAGATTGCTCACTGACATGATGTGAGCTCGTTCTTGTCGTGCTACTTCACGCTTGGCTAGAAATAATTGCTGCCTCATTACAAATTTAATAATGACACTGTGATATGCTGTAACTCTTCTTTGCAATTTTCTTCTTTTTTTTTCCTTCTTAAGGAAGGTATGAAACACATTAACTTTTACAGAGCCCAGGTAGTTTTAATTTATTTCTTTTTCCCCCATTTTTCCAGATTTCACTCAGGTAGTTTTGACGCAGCTTAAGAAACACCTCCACAATGCTTTTAACTCCAGGTTCATGCAGGCACCTGACAAGGTTTTTAGTTTTCCTTCATCTGCATTTACTTTGAGAAAGTCTGGGAAGAGTCCCATGCTCGACAAGCTGCCTATACCCTGAATGATTCACAGCATCCCTGAAGAACAAAGGTATTTAGGAGAAGTGACACAAGCAACCTTCTCTGGGGATGCTTCACAGCCATCCTTTCCAAGTACATGGATGGATAACACCATTTGAAGAGTCATGACAAAACTGGACCTAACTGTTTGCTGCATGGATGACTGCCCCAGCATTTTGTTCACCTTGCCATTACTCAGGTACTCAGAGTAAAAAAATCAGAAGTATCACCCCAATTCACATGAAAAACAAGTATTTGCATTTTTTGGTTTCTGTCTTTCGAGTTTAGGCCAGTTTCTTCCTGACCCAAGTTTCTGCTAACTCCAATTAGTGCAGAGCAGACAAGCAGTAACACTTCAACATCATCTATGCCTGAGTCCAAGCAACTGTCAGGAGACAAAAACTACTGTCCTCTCCAAACACACCAAATGGCTTAGTGGGGTGATGGTGCAATGTGGTCTAGCCAACAGCAAGTTCTTAAGAAGGTCTAGTCATGTAATGTAATCAGCTGCAAACAAAATTTAGAGTACAGAACCAAACCAGAAGTCAGCCTAGACAATGAGGAGGTCAGCTCTTGAGACAGTGGAGAGCATCTGATAGTCCAAAGCTAAGTACAAGCAACCCTGCAGCAAGAAGACACCTGTCTACCACAAAGGCCCACCTGGGTGCCTACTAGCCCAAGCTGGCATTTAGACCCACAGGTATGAGATTTCATAGCCCTTAAACAGTTTGATCAGCACCAGCTCACGAGCCACATAAAATATCTGATCCCTTTCTGGAATCCCAGCACATGGGGCTCATCAAAGCAACAACTTCCATCCAGTGGTCAGTGATACCTGTGGGGTGAATGCAGCACTGTTGCTCTGTAATCTGAGTGCACACTGTTTTCTGGAGGTTCTTAAGCAGTCTCTGAAGAAAGCTTACCTTGAAAAACACTCTGGGTTTACTTCTTGTCCTGGCCAGTCTGAGCTACAATGGAAGGGAGGATAGGCTCCCCAGTCACCCAGCTGTAAGTCTTACAAGATTCCCCACCTCCATATTGCCCAATTCGCACCGTGCCATGAATGTGATCAGCAGCCTGGAGACTTTCTAGAGCTATAGGAATCCCACGAAATGTATGAATGTGACCTACCTGACCGCATGGATGAACTCAGTTATAAGGAAGACTTCCAAAGGAAAAGTAGGTTAATCCTTGGCTGCACAAGACCTGTATCTCAGAACACTGCTGTGAAGCATAAAGAAGAATTCCCAGAACTAAAAGACCTGACAAGTACTTTCAGCCTTTTTAAAGTGCAACCATCTCTTTTAAAGGCCTCAGTGATGGGCGTTTCCATCTTGATGCTTCTAAGACTTTCACATGTCTGTCTACATCTGACTTCCCACGCTTTTCAAATCAGCAGCATGTACATAAAGCACAACCTGACAATAAAAAAGGGTAGGGGATTCAGACAAATATTTTATTACATTTTTTATTCTTCTTCTTTCCCCTTTTTATCCCCAGCAAAAAACTAACACTGAACTGGGAGATGCAAGACTACTGAATTCATTTTCTTTTCTTTAGGATATTTACCTGTCACCACCTGATAATCTGGAAGGGGAGAAATAAAACCTTAACACGCAAATAAATGTTGATTTGAATACTGCAGATCCACACGCCTGTTAGACTGAAGGATGTTAAAATAAAACACACTCCAAGTTTCACTGGGGTGCCCTGTAAAGACAGTGTAACAAATTACAGTTGAGAATGCAAGGAATTTAAGGTGTAAAGAAACTTGTAATCAACCATCTCTACTATCATAAGATACCTGGACGCATCTGCCATATACCGTAATTAAGATAGGTGACACACTGCAGAGACAGTGCAGGACATGTATAAATGCAGCACTGTGAAAGGAATAGATGATACAACTTCAGGGACTTTATTAATGATGTCAGGATTAGCTCAAGAGAAATAACTCTATTTTACCGCCAACACCAGAGACAAGCAAGAAGGCAAAATATCCTCTCCAGCACTGTTCTTTCACTCCTCTGCCTTGTCATTTTCACAAGGTCTATGCACAACAGCATGATGGATTTTTCCAAACACCTGCATTCATCATTTGATTTGACATCCATGGGCCACGTTCTTAAAATCACAGACTGGTTAGGGTTGGAAGGGACCTTAAAGCTCATCCACTTCCAGCCCCTGCCACAGGCAGTGACATCTTCCACTGGACCATGTCACTCAAAGCCCCATCCAGCCTTGGCCTCTTCCCTGCAACTTTAGATAGTTTTATCTTAAAAAGAAAAAAGGAAAGTAATATGTGTTTCTGGAGTGAAGCTCACAGCCAGGCTCACTTCTTTGCCACCTGCAGGGAAACAGCCACGAATCCTTGGTTCCTTAGCGCCCAGATGCTGCACACCTCTTAGACTGCATCAACACAAGTCAGATGGTTCCCATCTTACCTCAGCTGCAGAGCCACCCCACAGTTAGAGAGAGCTCTGGTGTTATCGGATGTCCTCACAAACCATGGGCTGTTCCCATCTCTGAGTCATGTTCTCCAGATGGCCATTTTTCATCTGAGCCCAAGAAACTTTGCTTCTCATGAGATGCTCAGAGTAAATGAAGAAACAATGGGAAGCACATCCCAAATCACACCCTTGAACTTGTGCCTAATGCTTCCTACTCAGCACCATGAGAAACGTGGTTTAAGCCTCTTGAAAGAAACCATCATAATGTACAGCCATGGTGAGCAGCCTGTTTTTCAGTGGTTTGGGAACATGAAGTATTTCAGTGCTCTCTTCTATACTGCAGTAAATATTGCACTTTAAATCCACCCGACAACTGTTTAAGCCTTGCTATTAATCTTGCTTTCGCGTTCTGGGACCTGAAGTATGGGTTTATGGCTTTATTCTGCAAGCTGAGAAAGCCTGAAAGAAGCTGTCATAAGCGTAACCCTAATTACCACGCAAGAGCATAAGCAAGAACATTTTTGTGGAGGGCAGCATCCCTGCCATCATTCCTTTGCCAAAGGGTTCAGGTAGTCTTCTCTGTCTAGCCAGTAACCCGTAAAGATCACCATGTAATACCCCAGAGTTGGATCGACATTGTTTCTGTGCCTCAGTACAGGTTTAGATTCAGGTATGATGACCCAGCATGGTTTGGCATTGGTGGTAAAAAGGCTGTAACATGCACACCCAGCAGTGTTGCCTCATTTTATGATTGTCTGTAGGAACATGTGAGCATCCTTGCACAAGCACTGAAAGATTCAACAGAGGTAGTGCAGTAACAGACATATTAAAACAACAGCTAGACCAAGTGAGAAATGCATCTGTGAAGCCTAAACGCAGCCATATAGCATCCTCCTCTTGAAAACATGCACCGGGCAGCATCAGACTGAGAACAGACTCCTAAACCACTGGAGGCTACTGAAAGCAAAACCTAACAAACTTCTCAACACAGCAGGCTAAAAATTCTTCAGCTTCTCCCCACCTTCAAATCAGTGCCAAGTGTTTTTGAAGCCTACAAAGAGTGGTGTGGTGCTGAGGAAGGATGCCTGCATGCAACACCACTGCTTTCAGCCAATGAAGAAGCTTGATGAAAGCCTTGAGGAAGGTAGGACTCTCCCTGCAAGAGCAGATTGCTCAAGGGAGATCCTAAATTCCATGTCTCATACCAATCCCAACCAGGCTGAGACATTAAGACAGGCAAGACACATTGTGCTTGGAAACAGGGATCTATTAAGGGATAAAAATTGCTTCTTATCCCACTATTAATCTGCAGTTTTTCCATTCCCTGAAGAGGAATAGAGAGATAAAGAATTCTGAAGCCTAGCTCAGAGCACACTTGGCTTGAAAGCAAGCCAACACACAGTTTTTTACTACTCTTACCTGTATGATTATCCTGGGTACCACTCCCATGTCTGCAGACACAGTATACCAAGATTAAAGTGCCCATGAGCTACATGCACAAGTCGTATCATGTCCTCCCCACCCCACCCCACAATTTGCACTGTGAAAATAAGAGTTTTATAGAATAAGAGAGTCTCCTCTCTAGGAAGATTAGCTACCCCAGTATAACTTCTGTAGCAGAGTCATCCATACATTATTACAGCTGCATTTACACATTGGGTCTGCAAACATAATGAAAACATGTCCGGGGTTTCACTCATGTTGCTATGCTAAAGCGAACACACCTGACTCCATGAGCAAGAAGAAAGAAAACCTGGGGCAGGACAGCAGACAGGCCCCCAGGCTCCTTGCTGGCTCTCCAAGCCATGGCCAGGGTAAAGAAAAGGGACTGGCCCTTCCAATCATCTCCTCCAGCTACGTCACCTGCTAGGAATCATCAGCACGTATTTCCTACCGCATGGTCAGGGATAAGGAAAGATCACGCAGACTATCCACAAATGAGAGCCTGTTAGGAATGTTAATCCAGCCTTATACTGTGACCCCAACAACCCCCGCTATGCGAACTCAAGTTGCTGGCCAGAAATTCAGATGCCTGGCAAGGTGCTGGTTTGGAAGAAGGCAAAGTATCTTTAGGAAAAATCAATAATGTCAGAAGGCATTTCAAATGTTTTAGATTTTCCCCATCTTCCTATGAAGGCCTTCCTTCTTCTCACTTCTCTTTCTTCTTGCCACTTTTAGCATTTCTTGTTGCCATCACTCATTATATTCTCAATATTCAGGCCATTTTACTTCATGCACCCTTTCCCACTTGCTCCTGCACTTGTTTTGTTGGTCAGCTCTCCTACTTCCTGTAACTTTTCAAAACTTTACCAGCTGTGGAAAGTCACAGTGTGACAGAAGGAAAATAAAAAATCGGCCACCTTGGTGCCATCTCACTATTCAAATATACTCAGCATTTTCACATTACTAAGTCTCTGAGTCCTTTAAAGATTTAAAATTTTCGCAGAATGTAAAAACACTCTGAAAGGAGATGAAATTTTAGCGCTGACTTGAAATTCCTCTGAGGAAAAACATATTGAAGAAATCCAGTGAACCATCTTGTCCACCCTAGAAGGAAATCTAAAGCTCAAACATGCTTATGGTAGAAAATATTATTACCTTTTCTCTCCAAAAGGTCTCTGTGGACACTGTGCCCTAAATTTTAGCTGGTCACACATTCCATCCCAAGAGCTGAGATTTTGATTAAAGCAATGCCAATGTAATGTAAAACAACTTTAATATTTCAGAGGGATGGGTCTGGCATCCTTCCAGATGTCATTTAAATTTTATAGAGAGGCATAAAGAAAGTGATTTATGCAAGATGGAGGTCCTAAGAGGAGCAGCCTGTCACACACAATACTTGTACTTCGTCCATTGCTTCATTGTAACGGCAAATTTCACAAATTCAAAAGAAAGAGGCAGCAGGGAACCATACCTCTTAGGAAAGTGGCAGGAAAATAGAGCTTTCCACTTTTGTTTCAGCAAGCTTGTAATGAATAACGGTCATTCCTGTCTGGTGGCCTTCATAAAATGCGCTGGTAGTATCAGCTTTACTCCATACAAGTCTAAATCACTTCTGGAAATAAGTGCACCCTTAAATAACAATTTCAGCAGCATAGACAAAACCAAGTGAAATCTTAAGAGGATGAAGTGATCTGTGATCCCCACAAAGCACTTCCATCAGAACAGACAGGAGCAGCAAAAACTAAGCTGTCTATGGAATGTTTGGCTGCAATATGCTCCTTGTTGACATTTGTTTAAACAGAAGTATTAGGCATCTATGATTAACTAGTGTACTGTTAGACAGTTTGCTTGATCTCCAAAACCTCCAAACTTTTGTAGGAGCCAAGTATATTTGCTGGCAATTCTAGGAGAACACCGGCTGCTCTGTACACCTAAGCAGGCATCAAAGTTCTAATAAGTAGGAGGTAATTTACAATAGTGAGCAAAACCACCTCCCTCCTAAGGGGAACACTGATATGCCAGCACAGAAAAAAACCTTTGAGCAAAGCTGTAAAGAGGAACAAGAGAAGGTGCTCCACAATAAATCCTTTAAAAGGGACTGGGTAATGGCAGACAGCTGCCCCTCTGAAGGCCATTTTAGCATCTGTCAATGAGCAATCCACAAATAAAGGCATCAGTCCTCACTTCTTGAATACTAGTCCAACAAAGTCAGCAGAAATGCACTCTTCACTCCACTGCTAGATTTTCTTCCTCTCCCAGCAAACCAATTACTCCTGCTAGTATTTATCAGGGCAAGCTCTCCTCCCTCTACTTCCAGCTAATGAATCAAAACCAAAAGCTGCACTTAAACCCCACGTTTGACCCTGCATCAAAGCTGCACCTTGCCCTTCTTCGATTCTCCCCCAGATAAACAAAATAAAAGAAGTCCCTGTTTTATTTTCTACATCATCTCATTTCATCCTATCCTCCGGGCAAACCGAACTTCAGCCCTGCAAAGGATGCGGGCACTAGAAATGCCCCTGTGTAAACATTTGGCTTGTCTCAATTACTTGATCTTTGTGTGTTCAGCATTTTACAGACACATGAGCAAGTACAGGCTTCCTCTCTTCTCTCATTCCCTCCTCATATCTGGTTAAGTTCAGGACAACTAATCCTTCAATTACAAGCAGAGTTAAAGCACACTTGCAGGGAAAATGGCATTTGAAGTGTTTGTTTACATCTCCAGCAACTGAGGGAACCATTATCCACCCAACTGTCACAGGGCTTTGATTCATATGGTCAGGCCATTAGGATTTAATTCTTTAATGAGATATCTAAAAAGTCATTTACTTGCAGGAACTTGCAATTAAATGCATCACACCAGCCACAGCTGTACGAGTTGTAACACTTGTTTTCACACTTGTCTGCTCTGAAACAGGCATCCATAATTTCATCTGAGTAAGTGCTCAGCAATTTTTTCTAAAGGAAGGCACAGGTCAATTTGATTTGAGGCTGGTCAAACAAACAGTGCAGCTGGAATTAATCAGACTCTTTGCAACACCGTATCTTACTGACTGAAGACTGTGAACACTTACACCCAACCTCTTCCCAAACCAGCTTTCTATGCTGCCTGCAAAGTCTCCAAACCCACCTGGCTCCCCTTTCCTGACAAATGCCATGGTTATGGGTGAGGAGTTATCTAAAGCAAGACTCTGTAAAGGGGCTTGCTCTGCAGTCCGTGCTTTATTTCAACCTAAGCAGCAATAACCAGGAATCTGAGGCTCCTTTCCTTGACATTCCTGTGTGCTACCTCCCACCATGCAGGGCTGTGAAAAAATAAGGTAGAACCAACAGTAATTTCACCAAAGGAGCAAAACATATTCCAGTGGCTAACCAGACCCATCAAACCCTTCCAGTTATTCTGTCCCACAGAGCACACACAGTACCCTCCTCCTTCAAGTCTGCACTCCTAGCATTAGTGCTAGTGTCAAAACCTCATCAGAAACAAGCCTCTTTTAATTGCTTTTTATATAAAGGTTTCCCCTAATTAGAGACATTTTGAAGCTTCTCACAGTCGAAGGCAGGTAAGACAACTAACTAAGACAATGTTTACCCAAAAGGCTAGAAAACCTAGTTTAGCCTTCTTGGAGCAAGAATCAAAAAAAAAAGAGCTGACTCCCAAGTACCAAACTATCCTGACAAAACGGTTTTTGGAAACCCTCCCAAAGAATCCATGTTTTACAGTTTTCTGGGGGTGGTGAGGTGGGGAGTATTCTGTCTTAGCTGGGAACTCTGTTTTGATGATCTACATTTACTGCTGTCTTCTCACCTCTCAAACTGCAGCAGGACTTTTCAGACAGATAGGAAAACAAAGACTGGTGCTCACAAAGAACACACACAACACCACACTGCATTCTCTCTGTGTTCTCTGTAATCAAAATGCAATGCAAGACCTTAAGTCCAACAGCAGGCTTGCCGCGGGCAAGGACTCACAGGATGCTTTGAACAGACAGAACCACTGAACATTGCTGAAGTCAAAGGAATGGTCTTTTCAGACCTGTTTCTGGTAGGATTATAGATTTGAAGGTTCTTTGGCACTCATCCATTTGAAAAGCATCATGCAATATGACACTCTTACATCTAAGAGATTTCACTACTATGCAGTACCTGGCTGTGCTTGGTACCAGCAGGTATTCTGAGGAAAAAACTATCCCAGATTTCTGCAGGAAAATATGAAGTGGAAACACCAGATATAGATGCAAAGACATCCAAGTTGCAGCTGGTTGTCGAGCGTAACCTCTGCTAACACCTATCTCTTGCTAGAGAGCCTTCTCCTCTCACACAAATTCATTTTCCAGACAAAGAGGAGCCAGAATAAGTAAGGAGTGAGAACCTCTTCTCCTGCTGAAATTTAACCCTATGCATTCCAGCCTGCATCAGCTCCTATCCCACTCATAACAGCCTATTTTCATCTTCTGCTGCCATTTCAGCAGCATGGTTTCTAAAATGAAAGCTGAATTGGGTATTGGGGTTTGGAGTTTCACTTCTCCTCTGAGAATCCAAAGGAACTCCAGGGAGAAACACAGTTCCCAGCAGTGAACCACAATAAAAATACTCAAAAATTAAGGAGAAAAAATCCCAACAAACATTTAACAGACACTTCAAGAAGAAATCGATTAAAAATAGATTTTTTAAATTCCCATGTAAAAGGTTCCTCACAAGAAGCACATGTAGGGTCTGCTAATAAAGCAAGAAGCTGAGGAACAAAGATGAATAACAAAAGTAGAGTTTATTATTACCAGCAGCTAATGCCTAGATGATGTTTCTGTGCAAGCTTTGCCAAAGATAAAGGTCTACAGCAGAACCCAAATAAACAAAAAGGATGTCCAATGGGCAGAATGAATCCCAGTCTCGTAGAGTTTATGCAGCGTATCCCTAGGGATGATAGTCAAGAAAACACAGAAGCTCTCTCAGATGATTTCTTGCTTTATGCCCAGAAATAGCTACAAAGGAATTTTCTGGATCTTGCCCATATTCTGGAGTAGTCTCAAAGCACAAGACAGCACAACTTGATTCAATACAAAGGGATTTAATCTGATCAGAGTAAGTCTGACCCCGTCTTCAGTCACCTAAACTAAATATTTCCTTGATGGTAAAAAGAACACTAGATTTTACACTTCACAATCAGGGAAATGCATGCTTTTAGGTACATTTTCTTTTAATGCTGCCAGGGTTATCTTTCACAGGGAAATACAGTGAGCCATGATTGAAGAAGATAAGGCAAGCTCTCCATGGATGCCTCCATGCAATCAGCTACATGTGGCAGTCTGCATTTTTGGTATGTTTGTACCTGTGATCCCATCCATGGCTCTTCATAAGAGCATGCTGCAGTCTGACCTAGATGGTGATTTACATCTCAGCTTTCCATTGAAGAGATGGCAATATTTGTAAGCTGATGTTTTGTAACCCTGCACCCTTCATTCTATTCTGTCATCTGTTCATTGTGCTAGACATTTCACACACAAAGTACCTTCACACAGCGTAAGCAACAAGCAGAATATATTAGATGTCATGGCTCTGCACGAAGAAGAGTCTCCAAAAGTCACTTAGGGCTACTCCTGTTTCCTAATCACAGAATTAATTCTCAACACACAACAAATGATCCACTTGTATTTCACAAGACACAGCTATTTCCCACTTTGAGGAAAAAGACCATATTTAGCAAAAACCAAAGTGAGGTCTAAGCCAAATTTTTCTGTTACCATGAATACCCCTAAGATGAGGCAACTGATATGAGAACAAAAAGAATAAGCTCTGCAATTCTTGTAAATAATGACCTTCAGAACAAGAAGATGCTCTTTAGAAAACATCTCATCTGAGCAAGCACAATTCAGAACAACACAGGTAAATCCAAGTAACAGGAAAAAAAAAAGTGTTAAATTGATGATCACAATACTAAGATTTATCCAGGAATCTTCTTTTTCATGGCATCTACAGAAAAGTATTTTCTGGGCTTGACACATACCACACACACAAAATAAGTGTGCACCAGCATTATGGCATGATGCCCTTATTCCGAGATGGGCAGGCCTAAGCAAGATCAGCTCTGGGCAGAGCAAGTCCTTGATCCTGCAGACTTGCACATTCCTTACCCTAATGAATCGGGTATCAAAAGATGAACAGGAATAATGACTCAAGTTAGATCTTTGCAGCATTCAGCACAAGTTAAATGCAATTACACACAATAACACTGCAGGTACAATTATTCCTTTGCATATTGTTAAAAAGCCTGCATTGTGCCCGTTTATGCATGTGTAGTTCATATAAAAATCTCTCTTGGCCTATGTTCACAATTCCTAACAGCAGGAGATTTAAAAATACAAAAGAAGGCCAAACGCACAGCTAGATCAGATCAGGTAGGACACAATGTGCTATGAAGTGCTGAATATCAAATAAGACTGCTATAGGTCATGTGTTTTGATTTCAATTTGACAGATGTGAAATGTTGTACTTTTTTTGCCAACTGTTGCAGCTACTAAACCCTCAAATGTTTTGAGCCACCAAAGAGCTCAATGAGCTAAAGATGCCTTTTCCTCCAGCAGCCACAGATACAAAGAGAAATTTCACAGATTCCTACCAGGGTGCAAATCAGGTTTTAATTCATATTTCCCTTTAACCCTTAAAGTCCTTCATTTTAGGTATAAAGCGTCCAAAAAAAGAAATGCAGGAGATGAAATGTTTGCACATACTAAGCATAGAATCACAGATTGGTTTGGGTTGGGAGGGACCTTAAAGCTCACCCAGTCCTAGCCCCTGCCAAGGGCAGGGACCCCTTTCACTAGACCAGGTTGCTTCAAGCCCTGTCCAGCCTGGTCTTGAACACTGCCAGGGGTGGGGCAGCCACAGCTTCTCTGGGCAACTTGTGCCAGGGCCTCAGCACCCACACAAGGACAAACTTCTTCCTTACCTACCAGTCTTGCCTCTCTGCCCTTGTGGACTTCTGAACTCTCAGAATTGGATCCTTCCTCCCTGTTGCTTTATCACTCCACATTTCATCAGCTCAGTTTTTTACTAAAAAGCTTTTCCTAAAACTCCTAAGGCAAAACTTGAAACTACACATAACTCGATCATCTGGAAAGCGATTTAGTTGCCCACATGCATATAAAATGCTATGCTTTTGCATTACAGTGGCCTTAAATATGTTTTAATTGACTTAAGCTTTGCAATTACATCTCTGGAATCTGCCAGTATGCTCAAAGAAAGAGCAGTGGAGAACAGGCAAATTTTATAATCCCCAAATTTATAAATAACATGTGGAAAGTCAGATTTCTGATCTTTTTCTGTCCATAGTTTGTAGAAGAATCTCTCCCTGTTCAAGAAATATTCTGAGTTTTACAGACCTGCAGAGAGCACCTAGTCAGCATTTGTTCATCCCCCTGCCCACCCCAGGTCAACACGGGCCTCACTCCAACAGTTCAGCTATGCACTGGACCCAGAGCAGGAGGTAGCAGCAAGAAGATGCAACCAGACTGTAACAGAGAAGAATTAGCAACATCCCTCATGCTATCAGAGTCCTGCCTGGGGACCCATCCTTCTTGGCAATCATTTTTCATGCTACTGCAACACAAAGGATGATTTCTTTGCTGAAAACTTCATCACAGAAATATAGATTCAAACATCATTCCATCCTGTAGTGAACTGAAAGCCATATTTCCTTAAAAAAGAAATGGAATAAAGACCTTTCCATCGTTACAGCCTCTGTAGAACCAGCTTAGAATTTGAAAGCAATGCTGTTAGTTAAACCACCCAACACTCAGACCATGCAGTAACGACAGCCATGCTTTAAGAAGTATTTACTGCAGCAGACCTCTTCCTTTGAAAACTTGTCATCTCCTTTAATTTGCGATTTTAGGACCACTTAAAATAATTTTTCTCATATAAAACAGCCTCTGCCCTTGTTGCTTACTGAAGTCAAGCACTAGGGAGTGGTTATAGGGAAGAGACAACAGATCAAACCATTATTATGCCCTCCACTTGCAAACAAGGACTTTATTGTTTGTTAACCTCAAAACGTATAATTTTATGTCAGCTTTAGGAGAAGTAATGATTATAAAGGGACAACATCTGCCAGGCAAGAGCCTTTTTTAAGAGCAATTTGTCCTACGGCTGTGCCTAGGAACCACACACTAATGACCGCAGGACACCACCATGCCACGAGCTATAAAAATGAACAGAGAGCTTTGTAAACATATCAGACTGCAAGAGAGCCAGGAGAAAGGTGAAATTCCCCATCCCTTTGGGAGAAGATCCACAAAACAGTCTGGGTTGGACTTGCGTGATTTCATTACTTTTGGCACTCAAGTTGATGCCGCTTGCCTAACTCATGGCCTTAGGAAAGCCACGTCCTTCCCTGCTGGAAAAAGAGCAAACAGAGATCCCACTGAGACCCCTCTCAGCTTTGTAAAACTACTCAAGCTTAATCATCCACAAGGCACAAAACACAAGTGAACTTCCTGAGCTATCCCTGAGAGAGAAGAGAGCAAAAGAGAGCAGGAACAGGCAGTCTTGGGTTGTTGTTTCTACTGACAGAAGGATGCATAAGCAGCTACAAAGCATTTGCAGAGCAGGACTCAGGATTCCCTTTAGTAGAATAGCATTGAGAGGAAAAGAAAAAGGATTTTTGCATCATAAATTAATTAAAACATTTCTCCTGAAAACATGTGTTTGAGCCACCAAACAGGGACTCGATCATGTCATCTGATGAGGTCCAAAGATCAAAATATCTCTTCAGCTGCATCTAAACTGTGGGGAACCAGAAGCAATTCCTCTTAGCACTTACCTTCAGGCTAGAGCAGGGTCAGCCTTCTACTCCTGGGCTCCTTAAAGAAGACTTTCAAAGCAAAAATGCATTTAAAGAAAGCCCAACTGACTTACTGACAGTATGAAAGCTGAAATAATTTTGTTGCCCCAAATTTACCGTTATTTAGATGGCACAACTGCTTCCTACATCAAAAAGACACTAGGCAAGACTGGTTTCTCTTTTAAATCCTCACAAATTACTAGAGAAAGGTTATATTTTCAAAAGAATTTTTCAAATGGGTGAGTAAAGTCAAGCTCCCAAGCCTGAATTTATGCATCAAAATGCTACACAAGTCACCATTAAAGCAACTGTCCATAGACAAGGATTTGGGAGAGGATGGAGAGACAATAGGGTTATTTTGACAGGAAAGAAACAAAAATACTCCCTTGGATATTAGATATACCATAGTTTCTTTAAGGACAAGTACTAACCAGTTTATTTTTCAACCACGCAAAGGGACAGAGCCAGTATACATAGCCAGAAATCTCTAATACAACATTGACTTTTTGATTCCAACCAAGCACACAACCTTTTTGCACTGGCCACCAAGACATGCCATATTAAAAGCAAAAGTGCTTCAAAGCAGAAGCTTAGCTTTTCCTCCTCAGTTAATTTTCCCCTGTATGGAAGGCAAAAGCTCATTTAGTTGTCTCTGGAGTTCCTCCCTGCTGCAATAACTGAGTTGCAAAGGGGGAAATTACAAGCTAGGTGAACTAATCATGAACTCTGTCCCCTGACCTGTCCTCCATGCTTCCCAGCGTCAGTGCTGCCATGCATGGGCCCCTCTGCTGTGCAGATTCAACTTGCTACATCAGCAGAGAAGTATTCACTGTTCCATGGTTCAGGCTTCTGCCCCTAAAGGAAGGTGGGAAAACATGACCAGCCTTTTCTGCAGCAGTACACTGTTACCTGCAATTCAGTGCAGTATTAAATGACACCCTCACATTACTGGTGAGAGCTGGCACATGGTGATCTTGCATGTGGTGGACTTTCCTTTAAACTAGAAAATATCACTCATGATACCAGCACAGAAATGCTTTTAGATTAAAACTTGCTGCCAAAGTCAGAATCAAAGCCTCCTTCCTATAAACCCTGTACCACCATTAACCATAGCAGCAACAAGGAAGGAGATCAGTGCTTTTTCCTCTCAGATTTCTATGATCAAATCCATGTGGTTGTAGAATATCAGGAAGGATACAGCATATCAGATAAAAAAGGACTCCTGGACTGAAAGGAACTTAGCAGGTATTAGGAGAAAGTTGTTATTAATTCAAGCTACCAAGCTTTTAAGGCTTTACCAGGTAAGAAGTTTAAAAGCTTGTGGTTTAAAATTCTACCATTTAAGCATAAGAGGTAGAAGAAATTGCTTCAGAGGATTTAAACACTGAAGATTTTTTTAAACTTCCTACAGAGTATTTTCCTTTTCTGCCTTCATCATCCTCTCCCATTTCTCACAGATTACAGCCCTGCTACCGAGTTTGTTTAATGAAGTTTACACAACATTAGAGGTACTTGATTTAGCTGTCACAGCTACCATCTGTAATTAATCCTCCCAGGAGCTAGAATGCTGCACAGCTTGTTATTGCAAGCTGTGTTTTTAATGCGCTACAAGCTTATAACCTCCATAATTCTGAGCTTGTGTCGGGTTTATGCTATCATAACTTCTCTCCATCCACTTGGCCAGTCACACCAACCAGTGGAGAACAGGACCCACAGGAAAAGGCTGCAATCCAGCTGGATGTTACCAGTAACAGTGGGTGGGAAAAAGTCCTTTCCTTCTTTTCCTCTCCTTTTCTTTCCATTCCCTTCCCTGTTCCAGAGCAAGAAATCAAAATGCACACAAATGATTGACTATCCATGCTTGCAGCCCTTTCTGCATATTTTACCTATGGTTTCTTCAGCAAGAGTAACATGCAACCAAGACACAGCTTTTAATGATTGTTAGATATTAGGAAGAAGCTCCTCTCTGCGAGGGTGGTGAGGCTCTGGCACAGGTTGTCCAGAGAAGCTGTGGCTGCCTCAACCCTGGCAGTGTTCAAGGCCAGGGTGGACAGAGCTTGGAGCAACCTGGTCTAGTGGAAGGTGTCCCTGCCTGCAGCAGTGGGTTGGAACTGGATGAGCTTTCAGGTCCCATCCAACTCAAACTGTTCTATGATTCCATGATAATGCTGTAACAGGTGTGGTTTTAACCTTGTACTAACTCATGAACAGGAGTATCAGTGAAGTAAAGAGACAAAATTATGGCACTTGAGCCTCTCCTTCAGTGTGACATTAAAAAGTAGGTGAGATGAATACTACACCTTTGTCATGGCACTGTGTGCTACTGTACTTTCACAGATGTCATACTGAAATGGAGCTTGCCTATTTTTTAATGCAAGGAGGCCTCTGCTGAAGAAAGGAAATACTTGTTCTGGTCCAAAAGCTGTAATTTAAGTATAGCATAACTTAAAGGGGAAAAAGCCAACCACGATTTAAAGACTTCTAGTAATACCAAGTAATTCATAGCACACCTTGGGAAACTGTTCCAATGGTTTTCTATCATCACAGTAAAAGTCTACCTAATGCCTAAGCTGAATTTACCTAGCTTTAATTTTCTGGCTACTCCATTTTCTTACAGACAGAACAGTTTTATTTAGAATAACTTCTGTTACCTCTGTAGCCTTCTACAAATTACCCCTTAACCTTCTCTTTGAGAAACTTTAGACTGAGCTCAAATCCATTATGAGGAATAATGCCTCTTCTTATACAATGCTTAGGGTTAGAAAGGACCTTAAGATCATATAGTTCCAACCTCCCTGCCATGGGTAGGGAACCACCTCCACCCTCAGGCATCCTCCCCCATCTTTCCTGCACCCAAACTGGTGTCACTGAACAGTGAATATCAGACCTGAATTACATACCAAAGCACACCTTCCTGCCATGCCTTCTAAAATCCCTATCAGGAAGATCTCTTTCAAGTCACCCACAAAAAGTTTTAAGTTCACAAGTTAAACAACTTGTGGTGCTCACCAGGCAGCTGAACTTCAGGCAGCTGAACACTTCAGGAAAGGGAACAGTGCTTTTAGACCATCCCACACCAGGCTTTAATCTGTCCATCAGAAAACATGCTAATTTTATGTCAGCCTAGTTTCTTAAGCAGGTCATCTAAAGACACCTTAAACAAGAAAACACACAAAGCCTGGATTTCTCAAATTTGCCTGTTCCTGTATCTTACAGCCAAATTTATCAAGGCCATATTCATACACAGTTTTCTTCAGCAGCACACTTGAACTCCTTAAATGACAAAAGAAATGAAAAGGGAAGTGTCCCTGAAGTCTGTTCTTTCACTGGGGAACTAACAAAGGAAAAAAGCCAGAGGAGTTTTGTTCTTTGAGAAAAGAGAAGCATGACCAGGTAGGAAACAGGTCAAACACTGAATGCCTGAAGACCCTGAACATTTCTCCATTAATTCATCTCTGCCTGCGGCCAGCTCTTTGGCAACAGAAACAAAAACGTGCAACTGGCCCTGGCCCCTGGTGAGAGATAAGAAGAAATGAATGCTTTTGTGGTAGGTTCCAAAGATAAACTACTATGCATGCCCAAAGGAGTCCTGTGCAAACATGTTTGTTGACGCCACACAATAAATCACTGCTTTCCAAAGCAAACCCAGCCTTGCATTTCTAGTTCACAGATTTGTTGAGACAAACAATAAGGAGCAGCCCCTAAGCTTTTGAACCTCTCCATAGTTTGTGCGCTTGAACAAATTAGACTTCCTTTCCTTGGGGCTGGTAAATGATCCCACACTGGATCAAATGCTCAATGTGAATGACACATGAAGGGTCAAGCTGCTTTCATTTACACAGTCATTTCTAAACAGGGGAGCGGGGCTCCCTCTACGCCCATTTAAAAGAGACAGTTACTGTCCCTCTGAAGCCATTGCAAGATGCTGGAACACTGACAAATACCTGAGTAAGGGGCTTTGTCAGATCAGGACCTTGCTCTTTCCTGTCAAAGGAGAGGAGCAAGAAAAACATTCCAAGAGGAAAAAAAAAAAAAAAAAATGGAGACAAACCATGATTCCTGGTCTGAAGAAACTAACAGGTGAAAAGAAATGTGCAAGAAGGCCTCCAACCTGGTAAAACTTTCAAAATGAGAATACCAACATGAAGCATCTCTGCTCAAAACAATGACCTCAAGAACTTTTAACAATAATTCTTATGTGTGTTACATTGTTTGGGAGACCCAAAAGGGCTCATGGTCCCCTCAGCCCAAGTGATCTGCACAAACATCAACTGCCAGTTCACATGATTGCTGCACAGATAACCTTAGGCTGAGAGAAAGAGGCCAGTTCAGCAGGGAGAGGAGCAGGGAATTTGCTCAGCTCCTGGGAGGTAAATTTTGTAGGGTTTGTTTTTAGGGTTTTTTATACTGTTATTCCAAGGAACCATGCAAAATCCTGTATTTACAAACAATCACATTTCAGATATCACATGCACAAATTATTTTGTGCTCAGCAAATCATCTGTCAGAAAACAAATCTCCAGTAAACCTAAGGGCATAAAAAAACAATCAACCATCTTTTTGATCAGCTTCCAAGTTGTTTTGGGCTTTTTTTTTTAAGAGTACACACACCTTTCTGAAAAACCTGGCACATGATGCACATATCTGCTTTTAAGACTTTAAAGTTTCAGGGTACGTGCTTACCCCTACACAAGTCAGGTGTTGTGGGCATCCCTAAGTTCCAGCTTTTGTTCACAGCAGACCCACTTCGTTGTGAGCCACACCAGGAGCCCAGAGGACCAGAAACCTTTCAGTCTTCTTCACATATGCAGAATGGGATTCCGGAGCTAAGGGACACCCAGACCTCAGGTTCACCGTCTTTGCAGAGGGCAATTCCATCACTGAGGTGCTGCAGAGCAGCTTTATGCACTCAAAATACTCCCAGAACCATCAAATAGAGGCTGGACACATGTATCCTTCTTGGAGGAGCTGAGAACAAGCACTACTGCAATGCCCTTTTGTCGATCTCTCTTCTACAGGACTTGAACTCTGGCATCCACTGAGTGCGTAAAGTCAAGTAACAGTGGAGCAGCTTTTTCCTTCCCTAAGTCTCTAACAAAATCTGACAAAATTGCAAACAGGCTCCTGGAAAAGTAGCTCACTAAAAGCACTGTGCAAAAAAGTACAATGCCTGCATGAACTTTCATTTATTCATATACATGCTCATATTAAAATGTCAGGAAAAACACTAAAAGAAAGAGAGTGGGAGATGGGAAAGATCCCAGGAACCTCCCTGTAAGAAAAAATAAAACGCTTATTGCTGATACATTTTTACTTTCTCTTCTGTGTTAAGGATAGCGAAAGGCTCCAGCACACCAATTACGCTGCACTGCTTTCATTTCAAGGTCACCATATGGACAACATTGTCAATAAACTAGAAATTGAAACACAAGGAGGCCAAAAGCTCATCCAAAGATACTCTGGAAGTCCATATAAAGTGATGATTAAGAGACAGGGGAAATGAAGGGGAGGGGAGAAAGAAATGCAGTGTTCTTTAGGTTCCTAAAATGCCGTCTTCCAATTCCTTCAGACACACAGGGATCACCACCTTCCCAGCTGACTATGCCAAGAAAAAAATAAACCACAACAGCAGACCTCATTTGACCTCTCAGCAGTCACAGCAACTGCCTTGCCAGGAAACAGAGACAGGAACACAAAGCAGAGCCAGGAGCTGTTCCCAGGGAAGCCAGACACAAAGCACAGGTGGGTTTCCAGTGCTTGAAGTGCCTGGGAAGGCAAGGGTAATCATGCTTGATTAGAGTAAGAGGAACCCCACTAAAACTACTGCACAAAATATAGCCCTTTCTGCCAAATTCAGAGAGTCACATGAATCCCTGCAGGACACAGACTGTACTCATGCTGAGGACACCAGAGTGGGTGAAAGGAAGACTTATCAACCCCCTCAACACCTTTGCTTCAAGGGCTCCCCTATTCCAGCCTGGACTCCAGTCTCTGGACTCTGGAACACACTGCCCAGCATACATCATGAGCTCCAGTGTTAATGCAGAGCACGGAGTAACTCCTACTATAATGTGCACTGGCAGCTCACAGATGATAGTAAAAAAGACAAGGGGTAGCACCAAAAGCATCTCTTGAGGCAGTCCAGCCCACAGTTCTCAATTTCCCCTCAAACCCCAGCACCCCTAACCTAACACAAGGGTTGATGTTGCTGCATCTGGCTTAACCTCAAGCTTTCAGACACTGAATACTGCATGCTGCCTACAACCTGGTCTAGTGGAAGGTGTCCCTGGCCATGTCAGGGGATTGGAACTAGATGATCTTTAACATCCTTTCCAAACCAAACCATTCTGAGATTCCATGATTCTATGAAAAGCCTGGAGGATGTGAGCTTTAAGCTTTGCTCTTTAGACTATTAAAATCCATATAACAATCATTGTATTTGGAAGCTGGCACAACGAAGCATTACCCCAAGAGAGGGACTTCCTCACGACACACAGAACTACCAGAGCACTGACTAGTTTAAGAAAACACCCAGTTGGTCCAAACCTACCAGTCAAGCTTTAGAACTACTACTTCATATGTACGGGGACAGCAAACAGCATGGAGAGGGAAGGGACAAATTACTATCCACACAAAAAACTCCATGTATCCCAAACAGTTATCATCACCCCTCAGCTCAAACCATCCCAGAAAAATGGTTAATAAGCTCAAGAGAAACACAGGGAACTGCCATTCCAACAGGGATAGAAGGTCAGTGTATCTGAAGATGCCTGAGTGAAGGGAATCCCAATTCCACCATCAGAATATCTGCTTTAAGACATTCCCCAAAGCCAGCTTCCTCCATTTATTCATATCCACTGCTAAATCATTTCTTTATAAGCATGTGAGTTTGACTCAAACAGGAGCCAAAATGTCACGTGTAGGGCCAAGGCCAGGTTGGATGAAGCCTTGGGTGACATGGTTTAGTGTGAGGTGTCCCTGCCCATGGCAGGGGGGTTGGAAC
>JAOSLQ010005169.1:26392-38663 GCA_025629905.1 Lorius lory | reverse complement strand
CTGCTGTTAGACTACAGTCAGCATCAACTTATAGTAACATTAGCTTAACAAACGTTAGGAAAAAACATACAAGGCTGCTTGTATTAATTTGTTTGGGGCCTCTGTAACTCCTGACGTTTATGTTGTGTTTGTTTTAATTAGGGCTAAATATTGATCTCACTGAAGATGACTGTAAGTAACCCCATTTTGGGGACAGCATTTGGTGCTCAGCGCAGCAGTGCTTCCAGCCTCGTTAATGGCTGGATTTCTGGCTCATTTCCACGGCTCTTGCTCCCCTTTGGTCTCCATCTTCTGACCCACCTCGTTGTCTGGTGGGAGGACTCACAGAAGCTCCAGATCCTTAGTCACGGAGGAAGAAGAAAATCGTAAAAAGGGAGTGGAAGAGATAAGGCTTATACAGGAAGCGGTGGCTAATTACGGGCTGGGGATTTTCTCTGCCGCCCTGGCCTGGCTCCAGTGGGACAGATGAGCTCTGCGGGGCAGAGCAGGGTCCAGCAGCCCTTGGTTATCCCTGGCTGGCAGCACAGAGCAGGGGATGCACTGGCAGCAGCGTGGCACGGGGGATGCCCTGCCTGCAGACCCCCGTGCTGCCCGCTCCTCCAGCAGCCCCTGCCCTGCCTCTGCCGGCTGCGGGGCTGCCCCATCCCACCGCAGCATCACCAATGGGGCAGAGCCCCCGTGCTCCAGCCGGGTGCCAGGACCGAGGGGCAATGCGGGCGGTCCGTGCGGAAGGTGCCGGCGGGGCAGACTCCCGGCATGGCGCCAGGCCGTGGCAGCCCGTGCCGCGCCGCGCCGGCGGGGTGCGCTGAGTTCCCCGGACTTGTTTTCACGGTCTCACCCAGCTCTGACCTGCCTCAAATGTTGACACAATGTCACGTTTCCGACTGCAGTCTTTCATGTGCAGCCGGAGGCTAAATACGGCTGCTGGTTCCTGGAAAAAGACGTGCCTGGCACCCTTTCAGCAGAAACCCGATCCCCATGCAGGCTTGGCACAACAGCTGAATAACATGGCAATAACTCTTTCAGCAGCATTTCAACCCATAAATAGGGCTTCCCGAGCGACTCCTTGAAGTGAGGCAAGGAGGATACAATGATTTTTAGTGAAAAAAAAAGACAAGGGGAAAAAAAAGGAGCGAGAGTGCACGAAAAGTGAGTCCGAGGAGGCAGCCCGGTTAGGAGCAGATCCGAGGGTGTCGTGGGGATGCTGAGCGTGGTTTGGTTATAACCCGAGTGCAGGATTGCCTCAAAAGGAAAGAAATGCTCTCGAGTTTTTTACTGTCTCGGTCCCGTTTCATAGCAGCCCCATGGAGGCAGGATAGGAACCTTCCTGGGAGCGAGGGCCCTTCCTAACCCCGGCGAGGACACACAGACACATAATTTTAGCTTTTCGCCACCTGTTTGGAAAGCTCCTATAACCCAGTGCTCTGGGACGGGATGGTTTTTACAGGCATGTACCCCGGGAGCTTCTTATTTGCATTATGCATGGACCGGGGCCTAAAATAATCTGCAGTGACGCACATTTATTTTATTTTTTTTTTTTCGCTGTGATTTTTTTTTTTCTTTCCCCTTTCTTTTTTCCTGCTTTTCCAGGGCTCCATTTTCCTGAACGTGCCGTGACTTTTGAGGACCATGCATGGCTAACCAGCCCCAGGGCTCCCGAGCCCCTGAATCAGCACGTCCGCCTGCAGACACGGAGCCGAGGGGGAGCGCTCCCCCCGCCGGCCGTGACACGGCCACGGCGGGGAGAAGTGCCCTTGCGCTCTGCTTTGGCTTTCATCTGCAAAGCGTGTAGCTGCAAGTGCCGCGTGTTTACAAATGCAGGCATTGCAAGATCCCTTGAACTGTGTCCTAGTACAAAAGAGGCTTTGAAACAAGAAACACGTTGTCATGGCATGTTCCAGGCCAGCAGCACCAGACTGAACCAGATAATTGCTGTTTCTGCTTTAGCTGCTTCATCGTGGAAAAAGCAGCAGGTCTTGAGCAAGTCTTTTTTTCCCTTTTAGACATTTTTGGTGAGATGCTCGGGATGGAAGGAGAGGATCGGGAACGCCTGGGCAGAGGCAGGATGAGCCCAGCCTGTTATCCAGGGCTGGAGGGAAATCACTGTGCTGTGCTCCGGTCATGTAACCATAGCCTGCGGAGCTGGTGACGCTGACCCTCGCTTATGTGACACAGGCTATTCATATTTTGTAGCCCTGACTCGTGGCATGCTGCTGGAGCCAGGAGACGCAGCTCTCACAGCTCCCCCATGCTCCAGACTTTTCCCATTGCCCTTTGCCGGGTGCTTCATGGCACTCGAGAAACACCCAAACACCTCTCAGTGCCAGCCAGCCCACTAAAGGGGCTGATTGTCCCCTACATTGAATAAGTCTGTTACCACCCCAGGCTTGGTGGCGGGGCAGCAGTATTTCTGCACCTCTAGAAACGATGGGCAGGATGGAAGGGGTGCCTGCACTCTCGTGCCCACATTCCCAAGGCACTGCACCGCCATGCTGGGGTTTTAAGAAATGGAAGGTCATATTTCTACTTGGCACTTTGAAATAATTTATTTCTTGTACGTTTCTCTTTCTCCTGGGTGTGTTTTTGCTCTGGGCACATCACTCTGAGGAGTCAGTTATTGCCATTATGCCCAGTGCCTTCAGAAACAGTAAAGCTCTGGCTGAGAAGGGCTTTTCACCACATGTGCCTTGTTAAAAACAGGGGAAGGTTGGGTAACACCACACAGCTGGGGGAAAACAGAGGAGTTTGGGGCTAGTTTGCAAGAGGCAGCACCAGGGAATGCCTGAGAATAACAAGGCAGATCCCCTGTCTTCTGTGGTGTGTGCTGCTGCCCTTGGGAAAATGGGACCTGGATGGGGTCTGTCCCAGATTGGATGCTCCTGGCCTCCCTGTACCTGACTTGTTACATCCACATGGAGTCACAGTCCTGCCTGGAGCTTGGGATGCCGACAGTCCTGCAGCATGGCTGGGTTAAGGCAAGTCTGTTAAGGCAGGTGAGTGTCTGCTGTGGGATGCAGGATCCTCAGTCAGCTCAGTGCTGCCCTATGCCCATGCGTGGCTGCCCCTCCCCTGTGGCCAGAGAACCCTGCTCTGTGGGGTGAGACCAGGAGAGAGCTGGGTCAGCTGTCTGCAGCCTCAGGCTTGTCCCCAGAGCTCCATTTTACCCGGTCTCCTGACCTCTGCTTTTATTCCATCATGCAGGATGGGACTCTGCTTTATTGTTTTCTGAACATCGGCTCAGGCTAAAGAATGGTGGCAGCACCGTGGTCACCGGAGCTGTCACACAAGAAGGAGTAATTAGTTTTCTCTCTGCCATACAGCTTTATCTTTCCTTCAGCGTGTGGTGCTGCTGGAAGTGTTGCAGTGTTCCCATCTCCTGTGTGGGGCTCTCCTGGTAGCCTCGCTCTGTGCCTCCTTTTAGCAGCAGCTAGGAAAAAGGCAACGATATATTCTGCTTTGAAAGTACTGATTAATATGCAAACAATTAGGCCTGAAATATTACTTATCCTTGTCACGGGGCTCGTATTTGCACTTTTGCCTGAGGATGTGTACAACACGAATGTGGAGCTGAGCAGCTTATGGAAGATTTAACTCTTATTTCTATTCTTGACGCCGAATCATTAATAAGGTTATGCCCATGTTCAGGGCCTTTCCCAGAGCTCTCCTCCTGCTGCAGCAGGGGTTTGGAAACCTGCTGGCAGAGCTTTACTTCAGCTATCGATTGGTGTGCAGCAGGGGTAATATTTCACCCCAAATGGAAGCAGTCACTGATGATTATCGCGTGGTATTAGCACGTGTCGTTGTGAAATTGGTGTGATTTGAGATGAAATGTGACCTATGGGCACAGGCAACCACATTGTATTGTATTCTAGCTAACTGCATTACGGTGCACGGGGAATGCTGGGGCTTGGCAAGCTATTAGTGTTGCTGGTACCACACTGATTAAAAACCCCGGCTCGCTCTTGCTCCCATTGAAATCAGTGGGAGGTCTGTCATTGCCTTCAGTGAGTGCTGGACCGGGTCCAGATTTCACTTCATAGTATGCATTATTCCATAGGATTAAAGAGGCACAGGGAGTGGGATTCCTCTCCCTCGCTGAACTCTGCTGCTCAGATGTTTGCCTCAGAGCTGGCTGGGACATGAGGCACCCGACCTGGTTTCAGTGTCTACCCCAGGGAGCAGATGAGAGGTGTTTTCTCTGCTGTGCCTGCAACAGCCGTGTGAGCAGCTGCAGCAGTGCCAAGACAGAACGCTCCCAAAGGTCAGCCAAGGCTGTGGTGCTGCTGTGGGGGTGCAGGTTAAATGTGAGGTGCTGGGCAACCCCCCTTGCACAAGCATACCTGGTACGGGGACAAGGCAGGCAGGGATTCCTGTAAGCATTGCCTGCACAGTCAAAGCGTTTGGCCCTGCCAGCACACCAGAGAGCCGGTTCACAAATGAGAAAGCCCAAGCACGCCCCGGGAGCCTCAGAGGAGGCCCTGGCTCTGGTCAGGAGTCGGTTGGGGAGGGGTTTTCTCTGGTTCTTGATTTCAAACAGGCATTTGACCTCAAAGCCGTACCGGCTGCTCTGGCCCTGAATTCCCCCTGCGGTGTGGGAGGGCTCCCCAGGGCACCGCGGCAGCTGCCAGCACGGATCCCACCACAGCCCTGCCTGTCCCCATCCCTGCCCTCACTGCGTGCCTGGCCCCAGGGGCCAAGCCTTTGGGTGGAGGATGAGTCAGGGCCCCGTGCAGGAAGGGCTGTGGAGGGAGGGGGTGGCAGTGACCCCCCCATTGCTGCTGGGGGACTGAAGCAATCTGTTTATCATGGAAAAATTGCTCTTTGCAGCAATTCAAATGGAAACTTCCCAGAATGAGTGCTGCAGAGCTTTCCTCTTGAATCACCGGCCCCAAAGAGCTGCTTTCTAAGATGATGCCCTTGGTAAGAGCCATCATCGGCCTTGGCCGTTCCTTGGTGGCTCCCTCCCCACAGCACAGCTGGTCTTGGTCTCTCCTTGGGCCAGTTTCTATCAGAGCATCTCTGCTCGGTTTGGCTGGATGGCAGTGTTTGATGAGCTAAGGCAGGTCCAGGAGGGCAGGAGCCCCTGAAGGCCACAGGCTGGGACTCAGCTTGGGGGCTGAGCCTGGCTTTTGGTCTGCAGACTACAGCAGGGGTTTCTTCAGGAGGGATGGGTAAGTGGGCATCAGCACTGAGGTGTCCCACAAGCCACACACTTGGTTTGGAAGGCTAAAAGGCCAGAGGATGCTGGTTCATCTGTCACCCCATGCTGGGTGCTGGAAGGCCTTAGGGGTGACATGTACCATGCTCGCCTCAACTCAGGGACCACCCCAGGATGGAGGCTCTGACAGCAGCATCCTCTGTCATCTCATGAAGGCCATGTGCCTGTTTTCCTTGCCCGTTGGCTGCCCATCACCCTTTTCCATGGTTTAAATGAGTATCCAAAGGTCATGGAGAACTCAACCTCTGCCCGGCGGCTCACGTAGCTGAATGAATAAGGCGTGAGTATGTGATGCCTGACTAATCCGCTCCCGTGTGCAAACCCATCGGGTGCTTTGCATCCAAAGTGCACATGCCCACTGCAAAACCTGTGCTGGTGAGAGCACAGAGCACATGCATTGCCCACCATGCTGTGTTTTGCATGAGCCCCTCACCCTGCACATGGGATGTTCGTGGGACAGCTGGGGTGTCCCGGAAGGGCAGTGGGCAGGGCAGTGGGCACGCTGCCTCTGCCGCAAGGCATTTCCGGGCCAGCATAACCACAAGTGCATGTAAAGCTCTGAGCTGTCAGCCTTGCAGATTGGGAAAAGATAAGGAATGAGCCGGGTGTTGCAAGGGGTGGGTGGCCATGGAGCTGGGCACCAGCAGGGAGGAAGCACAGGTTATGGTAGCCCCCTGCCACCCTTGGAGCAAAGCTGCCAGGGATTTTTCTGTGTTTATTCCTGTCGTCCTGCAGTGCTCATCCCCATAGTAACACAGCAGCCTGTCACTGCAGCACCCGGTGACATCCCTGCTCCTCAGACAGGGACCAAGGACCTGTGAGGCCCATGCCGTATGCCAGCACCTCAGTGGGACACACAGTCCCAAGGACAGCTTTCCTGTGCTTCCAAGCAGGGCAAGTTTTCACTGTGTCTCTGCAGCCCTGGAAAAGAAGGAAAGAGCCAAAACGGATAGCACAAGTATGGGGCTGGCCAGAACCTGGTAGGAGCTTGCCCATGGTGAGGGACTGCTGGTGGTGCCAGATGCTCGTCCCCAGGGCTGGTGGCAGAGGCTTGTCCTTGGTGCCCACAGCAAGTGGCTGTGCCAGGGGCACTCTGGTGCTAATGCAGTGCCAACAGCCAGCCAGGCACCTGCTCTGGCAAAGCCAGGTCAAGAGTGTGATGAGCACAAGCTCTGGCTGCATCACATGGACGAGGCATGAGCTGCAGAGGGGTTTTCCAGCTACAGCCAGGCTCCAGCAAACACCTGGGCACTTGAGGTCATGAGGCATTTGCAACATAAACTTTTTGAATCCAGGAGCAAGGCAAAGGTGTTTTTAAAGAGAGTGGCAAGACTGAGATCTCTGTGCAGATCCCGAGCTGCCTGGAAGATGAGTCAAAGGATTCTTGGAACAATTACAGCTGCGAGGTGCAGCAGCACCGATGCATCCATCAGCAGCAGCACGGCCAGGCACCCTCGGCCAGCTGCTCGTGCTTTCTGTTTAATAAGGCATATTAGGCAATTTCCCATTAAAACCATTTATGGGAATATATAAATATTCACTTATACAGAGCTTGCCTGGCCCTTTGCGCACAGAGTGGTGGAGAGAGTGACTTGAATTATTATAAACCTATCAAGACAGCTTGTGATGGAGCCTGCTGCATGGCAAGGAGATGGATGTCCTGGAGCCCCAGTGGGGATCAACGTCCTTCAGGCGCCAGGATGGGAGACCTTGCTCAGTGGGATGAAGTGTTCTCTCCGAGCAGGACAAGGCCACCGTGGGATGTGCGCCGCGTCTCCTGGTGCGCAGCTGCAGGCAGCGTGGGCAGAGTTTTCCCTTGTGTGATTTCCCTGTGCTGGCCACAGGAAGAGCATGCACAGGCCCGATCTGGATTAAATCAAAGGAATTTTTTTTCTTCATTTGCTGTTTTACGCACTGACCGCCAAACCACATCCTTCGAGCCCGAGCCCGGTGCACTGAAACAAAAACTAGGCCACGGCTTTTTGCTCTTGCCTTTCTTTTCTTTCTTTTTCTATCTTTTCCCTTAGTGCATCAGTTGGGTGCAAAGCTGGCACATGCCTCTCCTCCAGCCCCTCCACTCCCCATGGAGCTCAGTGCACTCCCATGGGATGGCCCTTTCCTAGGGCAGACTGGTGTTTCCCCCACCCCAAGCAAACCACTTTCAGCTCCATGTAAAACCTGGGAGCTATCCAGATTATATCCGCTGAGCACTGCGTCAGTGGGAGCAAATATAGAGGAATAATAAGAAATGATGTCCTGGCAGATTGTGTCATCGGGACCTAATAAGTTGCAGTGCAGGGGTTGTACTCGGCTCTCACCCAACTGCATGAAGCAGCTGAGTGTTTTACAGTCTGACACTGAGATCAGAGCAAACTGAAGGGGACCTGTGGGGCAAAGAGCCCCCTGTTGCTAGCAGGAGTTGTGGCCGTGGTGTGACGCCGGTCCCCAGGCAGCATGGCCAGAGCAGGGCTTGCATCGGTTGCGATCTGCCTGCATAGGGAAGTTCTCACGTTTACAGAACAGAGAGCAGCTTTATTGTTTTATTTTGCAAACCAAAACCAGCCGGGAGTTTCTGAAGTGTCTGCCATCCCCGCAGAGAGCTGTTTAGTCATGCCTGGTGTGTATGCATGTGAGACACAGTGTAGGGGAGGGAGTCTCTAGGACTTTGCAAAGATTAAAGATTTATGCTGACCCTTGAATCTGATCCAAGGCTACTAATCTGCCCTGATCCTATCATCTGCTCAGGGTGGATCTATTTCACTTTCCTTTATGGTACTCCTGACTCACTCGACTCCCACTCCAGGCCAGTCAAGTGGGAATGGGAAGCACTACCACATATTTGTTTGGGTTTACATTTAAAGCTCTGGACCTGTAGTGGGTGCAGCTTATAAAGGAAACCAGTGTGGATAAGATATGGGTGAGCTGAATGCTTGGAAACCACTCCCAAACACAAGCTGAAGTGGTTTGAAATCAAGGTGGAGTGATGTACAGAAGGCACAATACTTGGCAGCTACGCCCAGCGTGTGAGAAATGCATTTAAAACCAAGGTGGTAAGGTGGGCAGGGCATCCAGCGTGCTTCTGAGGGAGGCAGCTTATTGTCTTTCAGGGTCTGTAACCTCTGCAGCAGAGAACTGGGTACTGACACCCTCCATCTGCCCACCCATGCTCTCCACTTTGCACCATGGGCCTGTGGGAAGCTGTGCTAGGGGTACTGCTTTCCCCCTGGCACTGCTCCACCTGGGAAACAGCTTGGTTATGCTCCATCACCCCATAGTGAAACACTCCTGATGGCTGCTGAGGATTTAGACTGACAAACAAAATACAGACCTGATTTTGTGGAGGGCAGGGTAAATCTCCTCTGCCCTTGTGAAAAAAAAAGAAATGTGGCAGAAAGAGAAATAGGAGCTTTCCACTCCCCCACCCCCAGCTCTCCTCTGCCTCAGCCACACGTGTCAGACTTGGTCTGGAGGAAGGCTGGGGATACCAGGGCTGCTGGGCCTGCGTGCCAGCCAGGCTGGGATGGATAACACCCACCAGGGCACTGCTAGCGGTACCAGGGCCACAGGCAGACAAGCAAACAGTATCAGTCATAGGGACCTGGCCCGTGGCTGAACTGACCAGGAGAGGGAGAGCGCGGTGTATCCTATTTCAGATCCCCTGGGACATCCTGTTCTTCTGATAGCTGGTGATATGTAAATATAGCAAACGCAAAGCAAGGCACTTTCCTACCATGCCTTACTCAGGCTGCATACAGAAAGGGGCTGAAACCTAGCAGCGCAGTTGGGAACACCCATCTGCAACTGTGAAATAGGCATCACGCTTTATTTTTAGTTTAAAATGAAGTTCCTGTTTGTAAGGCCAGAAGGGTTACAAGAAAAAAAAAGAATGATGAAGCGGGATCATTTACTGCTATTTTTCTTTACACGTGTCCTTCCTTCCTTCCTCCCTCCTGAGAAATAGGATGTAGCACATCGCTATTCCAGGCTGCAGTATTCCCTCACAGGAACGCTGGTTTCTGCTCCCTCCGAAGAGGCCCATTATGCCTTGTGTAACAAAAGACACCAGCCTCCCAACCACACCAATTACCCTTGATTTCTAGTCGCTACATGAAGGCGCTTATCTCATGTAAATGAAACACTGTCTTCGCACTGACTCGCACTTCCTTTCTCTTTCATCAGAGTTTTGGGCTGCCCTGCCAGGCAGGGGTGAAAAGCAGGTCACACAGTGGGACTGGGAAGCCCTCCCCATCTGATCAGCCCAATCCCCCTCCTCCAGGCAGCTGATCAGCCCCAGCAGCCATGGGGCACACCGAAACAACGGGAAGCATTGGGTCAGGTCAGCCAAATGAGCCTGTTTAACTAGCAAAGCCAAGCCCTAATTAGCCTGGTGTCTAACTCCTCGACCCAGCTCCCAGGCCCTGCATTTCTCCTGCAGGCAGGGGTCACCCAGACGCCGCGGAAGGAGAGCCGCAGGGGTGCATTTTGGCAGGCACCCACACGTTTTATTCCCTCCCGTGCCCCAGAAGGGAAAGGTAATTGTGTGCTGACAGATGGGAGCCTGTGAGCTGTGGATGGGAATTCCCAGCTGAGGGGTTTCAAGAGCGGTGGGAGCTTTGGCGTATGGATTAGGTTGCTTATATATACTATAGTGTGAAGGAAACAGGCGGGTTTGCTAATTCCCTTGCACTTTAATTTAATAAAGTAGGATTTGTCTGGTGGGAAAGTGTAACAGTGGGATTTAAGCTGTGTGAGTCTCATGACTGGTGCCTAGTGGGGTGGGAAGAAGGGATGCATCGTTTGCATTCTGTCTCTCCTGTGTTCCTGTGTTTTTAAATACTATTTCTGAGTGCCCACAGCTTTGGATGAGCTTTATTTGGGATTAAGTTTATTAAAAGAATCTGTATGCAGATACTCACACTAAATTCTGTAGCCTAGATTTTGACAAACCAGTGTCCTATGTCTAGGGAGAACCAAGACAGCTTGGTTTGCAGGTGCCTTAGGTCAGGACTCACATAAACTGAAGAAAGATAAAGAGGGGGATGGATGGTGCACAGAGGAAGAAGGGGCAAATTAATATCTGATATAGCCCCTGTAGGGAAATGAGGTCCTTCTGGTTTTAATGAGAAAGTTCCAATGGAAATTTTAAATCTGGATCTACATCAAATCCTCAAAGTTCAGGGAGCTCAGAATGAGGAGTTCAGTCCAGTCCATCACACATCAGAGCTATCTGCAGAATTCACATCCTAACATTTTTTTCCAGTCATGAATTCTGCCAAAGACGTGTGCTTGGATATGAGGTATTTTTCTTCTTTTTCATCCCTGTTACTAATTTGATTCCCAGACTTAAATCAAATTTTTCCATCTCAGCCTTCCACAAGCTGGGATGCATTGTTTGCAGTTATGCAACTGTTACAGCTTCCCTATGCCCTGTATTGCATGTTGAGCTGTTGGATATGTTTACCTGTCTGCAATAGCAATGACCGAGTGAAGAGGAGGCCTCAAGGTTAGGCAGTGGGCTGGTTTATGGTCAAATGCAAACAAAGTTTTTTGATGTGCTAGTGAGCAGCTCATTACATTCCTCCTGTCCTTATTTTCCTCATTATTAAAAGAGGATAGAGCCCAACCAATTATTGGGATATGCACAAATATGCCATTGATGAGGGGCCTGACAGATTTTCCTAGGAGCCTTGAAGCAGCAAGGCTCAAAGGCCACATGCTGGGCTCTCCCTTATTTTTATTCTTTGCTGTTTTCTTGGTTGTAGGATAGGAGCTAATCAGAGTGATGCTCTCCAGCAGACTTTTGTGTATGGCATTACAGTAAAATCCTAAATTTTCTCTCCTGCTCATGCATATAGAGCAGGAAGAACTAGGATGGCTGCAGACTATTTCTATTTTCAGATGATTTAGCCAAGGAAAAAACATCTGGATGGCTGAAAGAATGAGCATTTGACAGAAAATAACCTTGAAGCGCAGCTCTCTGACATGATGGCATGTGAGGTGCTCGGCTTCCTGAGATAACTGCACTCCATGAAATGCCAACAAGGAATGTAACTTCCAAAGGATACAACAAAGGACAATAAAGACAACCAGAGCATGCAGAATCCAATGAAAGAGAGACTGCAGAGCAGGCTGGGTGCTTCCTGGTGTACTCCCCTGTGTGCATTTCTGATCAAGAAATGGTTTCAGCATCAACATACATAGAGTTCCTTCCATTCAGTTTAGGACTTCTACTAGGTGCAGAGGCAATATGTCCAGTATATGGTTGGTGTAACTCAGTGCAGCTCAACTGACTTGGTTCATGTGAGGATGTTTGTACTTGTAGATGTGTTGTTTCTTCCCCCACTAAAGCAAAGATGTCATCTGGGACTGGGCAGCTTCTCCATGCTGATGCTCTAGGACTGCAGCAGGGAGTGATACCTGGGCACTCACAGCTCCTTGGGCATCACTTCATAGTATTTGATCTGCAGCTTGCAAGTGAAACTACAGCTCCTNNNNCTAGGATGTGTTCTGACTGGCTGCTTGCTACCTTTGGGCACATCATTTCTCCCATCTCTGCCTCAGCTTCCCTGACTGTACAATGCTTTATGAAGTATGAAGGACTTTGAATTTCACTGATTAAAAATCATTACATGAGACCATCTCGACCTTCTAGCTTGATGTATGTTACCCAGCCACTGTGGCTGGGAATAAATATTCCTCTGTTCTCCCATTTCAAAGTGACACCCAGTCCCCAGGATTATCCTCCTTCCTTGTCCATGACAACACTGGGAAGAAAATCCCAAGACATTCCCACTGTGGTGGCTGGGGCTGATGCATGGATATCGTGTCACTGTTTGTGTTAATTCGTCTCTTGTTAACAGTTTATGGCTGATCAAATCCCTTGCGTTGGATTTATTACATGTAATAAAAGAGATTTACTGGACCCCACGGTGCCCATGTGCCCGGGGAGCTCTGAGGTATGGGTGACGGCGTTGCCAGGCTGGGGGGAACATGCTGAGCAGGGAGCCAGCCCTTGATGAGGTTGAGGATGCAGGTGAGAGCAAGGATGAAGGC